>VMKM01000558.1:0-299732 GCA_008360985.2 Macquaria ambigua | reverse complement strand
CTCATTTTAACCACTATAGAGTGAACCGAAACAGGTTTAGTAAAATTCGTAGCACCAGAAAATCTTGTCAAATGTTGACAAGTGTCGAGTTATTTTTGAAATTTGTCAAAAATGACTATTTGCTAGAATCAGATCTAGGAGAACAGATGCTTGCAGAACAGAACGGTCATTAATTTGCCTGATTTGACCAATTCTTTAAATTGGAAATTTGGATTGCTGTACAATTACCAATAACTGCAAGTTTCCCTGATAATAGCGGACTTTCATAGACATTTACACAGTAGTTTCATTTGGAGAAATCATGAGGAGCCATTACCTGCTCAAAAGACTTGAGTCCTGCTTCTTTGCCCAGTTTGGTCATGTCTGAAAGAATGGCTCTCTTAATTTCCTGTAAATAAAAAAAAAAAAAAAAAAAAAAAGTGGTCACTGTTGGAAGCATTCCAGTAAAAATTGTCAGCTCAAATCAAATTAAACACTGCTCTACTTTTAATATTGAATTTGATTTGCAGGCATCATGCCTTATGAGTTTTACAGCAAGCATGGAAGACTAGTCCAGCTGGCCTCTTTTAGTGTTAAGGATGCTTACTGCAGATATTCTTTGCTGGAGCTTGGGTAGAAAAGTAAACTTGAAGAGACACTCAACTTATATTAAAGTGACACCATATTATCTTCCTGAGACTGTTGTCTACAAGTTGAGAGAAGAAAGGACCTCCTACACAAAAAGGTGTGAGAGGGAGCCAGACAGAAACTTTACTGTGTTTTTGCAGAGTTCTTCAATGGAGCCTTGGCACCCAAGATTTTTGGCAAAACCTGGCAGGACCTCAGGATCAGGGACCACAATGGCAACCAGGCAGGACTACAGGCAGAGGAAAGAAGTTTGATCAGTGGGATTGAGTGTATGTATTGTCCAAACACAGACTGCAAAGATGCTGGTTTTACCATACCTGTAGACTGTCTCCATGCACAAATACTTGGGCCACAGGTTCACTGCGTACATACACATTTTCAATCTTCTCTGGTGCTATGTACTCTCCTTGAGCCAGCTTGAAGATGTTCTTCTTCCGGTCAATAATCTTCAGAACTCCACTCTATTCACACAACAGTCAGATCGCAGAAATAACTGACTTTTGTTCTTGTAATATAAACATACAAGTCAAGCACATCTTTGAAGGCTGATTAATATAAAAGTTAATTTCCACAGTGTGTTGTGAAATGGAGAACCTTTGACCATATGACCAAATCACTTATTACTCTAGATAAGAGATAATCAAGTGTGTCAGAGTCAAGGGCAGAGCTTATGAGAAAAAAAAAAAAGAACAAATCTAATGAGTGTGAGTGAGTATCATTCTTGAGTTTGAATTGTTCAACATTTTGGGTAATGTGCTTAATCTATTTCTTGCCACATTGTTTAGAGAAGATTGATACCACTCTGGAGTTGGTCCATTAAATATAAAGCTACAGCCAGCAGTTGGTTAGCTTAGCATAAAGACTGGAACCAGGGGGAAACTGCTAGCCTGGCTCTGTCCAAAAGGTAAACATTTATTTTGTTAATTCATACAAAAACCAAAGTAGAAACAGCAAGCTGTGTTTTTAAGGGGGGTTATGGGCTGTGCCATTTCTTCCTGGTTGCCTGGCAACATCAGTGACAAGACTAAGAACCTATACATTTATTCATTATCCATACTTCAAAAGCAATTTGATTTATAGGTTCTTTGCAAGACTTGCAAGAAGTTACTGCTCCTGGCTAAGAGATTTGTTGAAAATTGTTGTTTTACACTTTGACAGCCAAACTACAGATTTTTTGTTAATCTTTGAACAGAGCGAGGGCAGCTGCTACTTTCCCCCTTGCTTCCAGTCTTTGCGCTTAGCTAACCATCTCCTGGCTCCAGCTTTATATTTAGCTGACAGATAAGTGCTATCATCTCATCGAACACTCAAGCACAGACAATAAGCACATTTCCCAAAATGTCCAAAGTCCTCTTGGTTCCTGTCAAATCAGTGATCCCAAAGCAAGAGTAAATTACAATTACGTTTCTCAAAACCTTTCAGTTATGAACGTCTTTGATTCCACCCTAAATCCCTTTCTTCAAAAACACTGAACTTAACATACAATCTACCAATATGACTTGAGGGACTATGAATCTAGTCCAGAAGAGCTTGTGATCGTACTTAGTGGTAAATGTGGAACCAAATCGCTCGACTCATTTACATGTAATGGGAGGAAAAATTACACTGCAGGAAAAATAATCTGGGTTTTGGTTCTCACCGGAAGCCATTTTCCGATGTCTCCAGTGTGGAGCCAACCGTCTTTATCCAAGGCCTCTGCAGTCTTCTTTGGATCTTTCAAGTACCCCTTGAACACATTATTACCCTTGATACAGACCTGGAAAAGACCACCAAGAAACAATACAGAGATACCAGTAGACCATTAAATACGTTTTACTTAAAACCTTATAATAAACACACACACACTTTTAAAAAGTGGGCCTTAGGGTGTAGCAACCTCAATAAGACAGCTAGCCAAACTTGCAATACTGGGAATGTGGCACTCCGTGTTTGGGAAAAAAAAAAAAAAAAAAAAAAAAAAAAAACAGGGAAATATTAGCCCCCCCCCCCCCCCATGTATATATGCATTATGTATCCGTAAGGTGGCACACAAGAGTTTGCCGAAAAACCTCAGTCCGTTTTCTGACAACTTGCCAGACAATCATAGCTTATTCCAACCTTCTGCCCTGAAGGCATATTAAGGCTAGTTAAAAACAATACAAATATTAGTAAAGATAGTAAAGATCCATGGTTAATGGACATGAACAATTTAGAATGTAAGAGCAAACCAATAGACAATGGAGTTACTGAATGTTTGAGAAAAACACAGCTGGCATATAGCTCTTTTTGTATTTAGGGCATAGCTGGTGTTGTCGAATGAGTTGTGCGCGTCTTACACGGTAACAAAATCAAAACGTGGTAACGAATTCTATCTTGTGCACGCAATAGCATTGAGCGCTTGATGTAGTAAAACGTGGCTTCAATATTTTTCTCTTTATGTCCACTCTGGGGCTCCGTAAAACAGAACCCTGGTAGTAGGCAATGGTTATACTTGAGTAGAGCCTTAGTTTGTAACTAACATGCAGAGACATGGAATTTAATTGTTGCGAAAAGTCCGCTAGCTAAACTAAAGGACAGTCTGGTACCTTTCTATGAGCCAAGATAGTTGAATGAAAGTTATGTTTTAGAGATTGAGGTTTGGTGATAAACTGAAATACGGCTGAGTTGTGAGAACATTTATAGCAGCATAGTTTAATAGTGCGTGTCAAGCAGGCTAACAGTTATATGCTAAAGCTAATCGCTGCTAGCATGTTAATGTTACAGCCCATGTTATTCCTTTGATATCCCTTCATTCATTGGGTTAAAAATGGTGTTTGAAGGCATGACGTTTTCAAAATAAGAGCTCACACTATTTAGTTTATGCTTTTATTGCAATTCCTGCAAGTACACTGGGAAAGAGAATTACAGTGACTGATGTTTTTGGTAGATGTTAATTCATCCAAGTATAATTCAAATAGGTTTAAAAGTGGTGACAAGTCATACTAAAAACAGTGTTAAATACTTACCTGGTGTTTTCACGTAAACTAAGGTTGTCTATTGCTTACATGTCTATACATGTAAAGAGTTCAGATGAGTATTGATAGTAGCCTAATGTGTGTTTATGGCATTTGTATGAGTTGTCAATGGCATTTAAATGTTAGTTATATTTGCTTATGGTGTAGAAGAATAAAAAAGGCACCAAGTAGAAAGTAAACGCAAGTAGAAGAAGCCCTCAGTACGTGATGAGCGAGTTCCAGTATACGCGCAACAGAGCGCTTCTGACCTGCACTGCATTTTCATATTTAAAAACAGAAATTAACCAGAGTGAGCTTTGCATCATTCTTGCATGTGTAACAGGAAACTAAGCAGTGATATCTTTAGCCTTTAATGAGATGAAGTTGTTTGTTTTTACCTTTATGGTTTAACTTAATTCTCAAAAAAAACAACAAAAAAAACAGATTTAATGTGCGATAATTGGCTTTGCTCTAAAGAAAATGCAGCAATACACAATCATAGAAACACAACGCTCCTCATACCTTCAGAACTTGCCTGAGAATAAATCAGGTTTTTAAGTTTTTTTACAGCATTAAAGTAATCCAGTGATGTTTCTATACATCCATTGCCAACAGAAACTGCTAATAGCTCATTTGGCATACTTACGGTGCCATTTTGCCAAAATGTAAACAAATACAGGCTGAACCAAAAAAAAAAAACCCACAGCTAACTCACTGAATCCATGGCAACATACTTCTTGTTTACAGCCTCCAAATTATGCAGACTGTGGTTACAAGAGTTAGAGTATGATTATCAGCAATAGTTAAGTGACAAAATTCATATTAACTTCAATTTTAAAATGTGGGCAAGGGTGTGTGGGGATCACTGAAATAAACATCTATAAATTCCTACTCTGGTTATTAAAACATCAATATAACCTAATAATAAAATCAAGTTACACATTTCCTCCACTTCCTATTAATTTAGTTATAAACCACGTTCTGCTTACTTCTGTAAGAAGTACTTGAGATCTGGCCCGTCCACTTGGTTTTGAACCCTTTAACTTTCTCTGGGAAGGTAGTTTATCATCCCCACCTGTTCAATGTTCATGAACTTACCTCCCCTTCACCATTTGAGGCAAAGTAGTTCATTTCTTCAACATCCACCAACTTCACAACATTACAAGGCAGTGGCACCCCAACATGCCCTGTGGTAAAAGATCAGGTACATAGGATTGCTTTTGGTCACCGTTTATCAAAACAACAAAACCTTCTCAAATTTGTACTCAAGTACAGTGATGATAAATGTTACTTTCTGGTCCTAGGCTATATTAAAAGTAGCCAACATGGGACAGTTGAACTCAGGTTGCCTTTGAACTACATACCTGAGGTGGCATCTCCCGGCATGGTGAAGGTGCAGCCAGCTGTGCACTCGGTCTGGCCGTATGCCTCAAAGATCTAAGAGTACCAATCAAATCAAAAAGAGTGGAGTAGGAGGAGTGTGACCAGGTTACATGAAGCGATCAGTGTTGTGAAATCTCTACTCCCCAAACAGTGTTACTGTGTCAGAAAACAGTAAACAGTTCAAACATTGCACATAGCTGCTTTAGAAACTGGGTCAACACCATCTTCTTTCAAACCTCTCCCAAATTATTTTCTAAGAAGCAAAATTAGATCCCAGAAAATACTGCATTTAGTGAACTGAATTTAGCTTTAAGAGGGTCATTCTACAGGAGGTGTGCATGTATGCATGTTTAAAAAGACTTCCTGAAATGTGATTGAAGGTCAAGTAAACATGACCCTGTATTCACACCACTTCCATGTCAAGAGATTAAGCTGTATTTGGAAAAAAGACAAACCGAGAGGATAAATGTTTACCTGGCAGCCCAGAGCAGCCCTCAGGAAGCTGAGAACAGAGGGAGATATGGGTGCTGCTCCAGTCACCATGACCCGCACTCGCCCCCCGAGAGACTCCTACAGTCAAGGTTAAGCATGTTTGCATTCAGTGATTTTCTGGTGTCTAACATTATCTGTGTTTGTTTGAAGAGAAGCGGTACCTGGACTTTGTGGAAGATGAGTTTGTCCCATACGCTGTTGTTCCTGATGATACCTTCCCTCACTTCAGCATATTTCCTCTCCACAGCAAAGTTCAGCAGCCATTTCTGGAAAGGCGATTTGGCTCCACTCTGAACCTATCGACAGGATTTTTGATTGCAGCATTTGAAAAGAAAAAGACAAAAAAAAAAAAAAAGCAAGTGTTGGGTTGATGTTTAAAGCAGAAAGAGAGGAAAGAGGGGGCTGCTGTGTGACACAAATCACCAACTTTGTCATAGATGCGGTTGAGAAGTCGAGGCACTACTGGGAAAATGGTGGGCTGCAGGGTTTTCATGTCATCTGGCAGCAGTCTGATGTCACCCTGGAAGAATCCCACCTTAGCCCCAGCACTATACATCACCGTCTACAAGAAGCAGAAAAAAAAACAACAACAACAACTTCAAGATACCCTCCTAAGTCTCATTTATAAATACAAGGATTGTAATAATGCTTTTTGTGATCCGATCTTAATGGAGTCTGGACCTCACCTGTACAACTCTCTCGAACATGTGTGCTAAAGGCAGGAATGAAATGCTGACATCCTGGGTGTTTGGAACAACTGACGTCTGTGGGGCACACAGAGGCTCAGTCAGCAATAGGTCTATGGCATCTGCACTCAAAATATTTCAAGTCTCTACATCAGACCAATGGTTATTATCCATACCTCAAAGCCTTTGAGGACACCTGCAGCGTCAGAGACCACATTCTCATGGGTCAACATCGCTCCCTTGGGGTTTCCTAAGAAAGAGATAGGAAATATTTCACCTTGCCGTCAAATTTAATTTCAGGCAATATCTTGGAAACAACTGCACAAGTAGTTATTTATAAAAATGTAGTTGACATGGGGGGGGGGGGGGCCGCTCCCCAGTGGACAGTTCCTTTTAGGGAGTCCCCAGAATGGTTTGGTCCAAAAAACACCTAATGCTAACATGCTGTTGTTTAGCAGGTACAATGTTCATCATCTTAGTATGCCAACTAGAACTTAACAAAATTGAATGTATTGGACAAATTAAATTGTTTGACTAGAAGAAGGTGCTATAGGAATCCCCAAAGTTATTAGGATTCATCCTGCGGGATACATGAATGTCTGTACCAAATTTCATGGCAATCCATCCAGTAGTTAGAGATATTGCAGTCTGGACCAAAGTGGGGGACCGACCAACCGACATCTCTAGCCTAGAGTGGCTAAAAAATGAACAAACATGGCTTGCTTTTCATGATTATATTGCTCATTCTGTGCAATCACATGTAAGATTCAAACATGATGGGAGGCTTTGGATTGTTAGTGATTTAACAAGTGCTTTGTTTTATGATTTATAAAATCAAAACCCTGCAGATGAAAAAGTGTCAAATGATCACCTGTAGTGCCACTGGTGAAGCAAACGATACTGAGGTCCTCTGGCTTTGGCGGCTGATGGGACATGAAATCAGCACATCAGAACAGCATGCGGCTTGTTAAATCTCAAAATTTGTTCCATGAATATATCAGAAACTTACAACTGGCTTTTGAAGATTACTTTTCCCCAGAGCCTGGAGAACCAAAAAAAAAAAAAAAAAAACCAAAGAAACATGTTTTAATTGTGTTTGTGCTTCTTCTAACAGTATTAGTTGCAAATACAGAAAATGAAGCCAGTACAAAACAATGACTCCCCCAGTAATCACTTATTTTTGTTCAGCATGCAATACCTCCACATCCTGCATGGATACGATGTCCACCCCACACTTGGTTCCTCGCTCGACCAACTCAGAGTTGAAAGAGTCCATGATGACGATAGTTTTGAGAACTGGAGTCTGGCCTTTCTCCCGGGTCTGCAGCAGTGTTTCGGCTTTGTTTTGATTGTCACAAAGCACTGTGGAGATATCAGCTGAAAGAAGAACACTTGTATTACCAGTTAATACACAGTACAAGAGAAGAAAAAAAGTTGACACCAGTGCTTTGGTATGAGGCAAGCAGCTGCACAAGATCAAGTTCTATTTGTTGACATGTGTTGTCGACAATGTTGTAGCATCAGTAAGATTCAGAGTAAAAAAACCAGAACAAAAAAAAAAAAAAAAAACATGATTTATAAAAAGGCAAAACAAGCAGTATTGAGAACAGCAGACCTACTGTGATAGTCATGCGATAAACTGTCCAGAAGTGATCAGATAATCAAAAGCAAAATGAAGCACAGACTGAAGGAGCGGGTGTGATAATAAGTGAGAAGAGATTAGAGCACACCTCGACACAGATCCCTGTAGGGACCAGCGAGTTACTGGACTCAGACTCTGCTCTGTAATTAGCAGCATTAGAGTACAAGAGAAGCTCCAATTACCTTGGTCGATAATGAACTCAAGAGCCTCAGGGCCCAGGGTGTCGTACAGGGGAACCGCTACCATGGAGTAGGTGTAACAGGCCAGTTCACCAATAATCCACTGCAAGAGACAGCATTTACGGTATGTTGTTCAAACCAACACCCACCAAGACTTCACCCCGTTATCCCCTGAGCAATCTCCACACTTACCTCAGGTCTATTCTGAGCAAAGATGCCAAGGAAAGTGTCCTGGTTCGGCGTCAAACCCTTATGAAGAAGCCCTGACCCCAGATGTTCTGCTCTGTCAGACACCTTCATAGAGAGAAAGTGGAGTAAAGGTCAGCTGGAAATCACAGCAGTTAATCTTTATTTTTCCCCAGTGTTGAATGGTGTTGCATGCCGTTTTACCTGTCTGTATTTCAGCCACTGGTATGGCCTTCCTGGTTTTCTGTAGCCCAAGCATGGTCCATTACCTGCAGATGAGAAATGGGCCCAACATGAAACTACATGTACTGTATTAATAGTTGTTTTTTTTTTGTTTTTTTTAAATTAGGAGTAAAGCTCCACAGCAATACATTTAGATGTTTCAGCTGACCACAATGCTCTTAATTTAAAAATAAATACTTAATATTTTTGGACATAAGCCTATTCGTATTCTTTCCGAGATTATATACTACTCATGTGGCATCTACAGCCAGGAGATGGTTAGCGTAGCATACCATAAAGCAGTTATACTCAACTTCCAGCCTGTGGGCCAAATCTGGCCCGCGACAGGGTGGCCCTTCGACCGTTTTCTAATTCACAATAAAAATAAATTGATTCACACTGGGAATGTTTTGTTTATAAAAATTAGTAAATTTTCAATAATGTCCCTTGGCTGTTAAAGTTGAATGAGCCTTTCAGCAATCTGTGCAGTGCAAGTGGTGACACTTGATTCCTGTGAAAAAAAGTTCACCTGACCTGCACAGGGCATGTGGGATAAGTTTGCCTTCAGGGCTGTCTGCCTGCCAGAAATTCTTGAGGGCAAACTTCTCCCATGTACCTAGGCTGCCGCGACTGGATTTGCCTCTTGGCAAAGATGAGTGAGGACAGCAAACGTCGAAAAGGTTGCCAATCAAAACAGGCAATTCAATGAAAACTGGACAGAAGAATTTGCCTCCGCTTTGCCGCCTCAGACCAAACCTGTGTTTAATTTGCCAAATGACAACTGCTGTTTGCAAGGTTGCTAATATCAGACACCATCATGAGGTCAATAAATGCAAGCGTCAGCATGACAGCAAGACAACTGCGACTCAATTTGGGGGCTTTGGGAGATGTAAGCAGGATATATAATGTTGCTGTGGAGTCGGAGAGATACATACACTTTGGAAAATTGGCAGCCTTAAAAAAAGTATGCTGAATTAGCCATTAGCAGTTTCTTTTTCGTAATGATTCTCAGGTTCTGGTAGTTTAAGGATCATCTTTTCTGTGATTTCTAAACCGAACACATCAGCATCCTAATGACCCAACACCAACTCAACAAAACGGAGGGTGAAACCTTTATTCTTGTATCCTATCCTGGCTTGCATGTGACAAAGGAGAAGTTTCGTAAATTGTTAGCATACCACAGAAACTAATGCAGGCTGGTAGCATTAAGGCACATCGTGTGAGAGCCATCAATAAGAGAAAGTAAAGAAAGTTATCATCACCTGAAACTCTCAGACCCCTTTGAAAAACCTCATAGATGGTCATGGCATCATTATAGTAATACGATACCAGGTTGTTGTTATCCTCAAGCAGTGCATGCTTCCTTGCTCCATCCTGAGGACATCAAGCACAATTACTCAGAATGAACAGCAGTCTTGCACTTCACTGATCAACTGTTCAATACTGTATACTGAACCTCCATAAATCTGGTCAACAACAACAACAACCACCCAGGATTCCAGGGTGGAAACTGAAAGTTACATTTCACTATTCATCTTGCATTTCCACTTCACTGTAGAATACAATATAAATCCCATTTGTGCATACATCTGGATGCATTTTAGATTAATAATGAATATAATTAACTAACAGCTTGGCACTCGTTACCTTGATGCCCAGGGTTTGGCATTTGAGGTCAGTGGGGGACCGGAGGGGACTGGGTCGCGTGTTGAGGTAAAATAGGGTAGCAGCTGCCAGGGCAAACAGGGAGATGATGGCTGGGGTCGGGAGAGGGGAGAACAGCAACTGGAAAAGGAAGTCCATGGTACTGGGACGCAGAAAAAGGTTTTTGGTTATATTTGATCTTAATACAAGTTCAGTATAAAGATATGCAGTCCTATTATGCAATTCTGAGCTCCTTGACACTTCTTATCGATATTGTCTCCATAATAACTGGTCAAAGTCAGAGGTCAAGGTCAACATGACTTGTGCAACAGTTATTCCTATTCACTCAAGAGCATGTCCAACCCATGAAAGTTCAGAACAATCCATACATACAGTTATAGAAGGCTCAGTACAATATTTACATACATTGGCCCTCAGTGAACAACTGTTAAACTGATCCTGCACGAGTTCAAAAACAATGTCTGAAGGTGTACTAAATGCATTTTTTCCTTCTTAATAAGCATAAAATTAACTGTTCTTGACCTTTGAGACATAGTGGTCATGTGTCATAATTTTGACTTACTCTAGAGGGCAAGGTCAATTATTTTATGAAACCATACCAAGAGTCTAATCGGGAACAAACAGCATTTTTATGGCCATTAACAGCATTTAAAAGTTAACATGGTTAGGAAAAAAAAAATTTAAAGAAAAGTAAAAAGGTTGTCGCTTATTTCGAGTGTGAAACATCAATATGCATCTGGTGGCAAAACTCATAATTATTCCAAAGTCAAATTCAATTTTTTTGCCACAATACGACACTTCACTGGACAAATCCATTATTAATTTGTAACAATGGACCCTTAATAAAAAAATTTAAAAAAAAGGGGGGGTTATAATGACCAATGCTGCAGCAAATGTCACTGGCTGTCCTACCTGCTGTTGGTCCTCTGGTGTTCCACTCTGCTCCTAGTTGACAGGCATGTGTGCACAGCAGGTCCTCCTCTGTGATACACGGAAAATGAGAACTCATAAATAAATAAAAAAGTCAGAGTTAAAAGAACCTTTGAACCTTGGCCACAATCACTTGCACTGATTAAAAAAAAAAAAAAAAAAAAAAAAAAAAACACGCATGAGCACAGACGTCAAAACTGTTCTGGGTTGTATGTCTAATAAAGTGTACATTGTGCAATTCATGATGCTGCTCAACCAACCAATGTAACACTTTGAGACAGTGTCAGAGGAAGGCCAAGATGCTGCAGCTGATGAAAGGTCAGTCTTATCTCCTGTTTATCATGTTCAAAGTCCTAAATTTACAGAAACTGAACGCACAAACGGAAAGATTTTCTACTTACAGTATGCACTAGTTAAACAACCTTCAGGTCGACCTGCGGAGTGCAAGTTAAGATTCCTCAAATGTTACAGAAATGTACTTAGTTTGAAAGCTCAGATTTGCACCGTTCAGTTGGCCTCTGTAGATTCCAATCAGTCATTATCGAAAGTGTTTTGTTTTACACACAACTGAGTTGATTGATTTGAATAAAACCCAATACCTGTTCAGCAGAATTTTAGCCTGATTTAAAAAAACAAACAAAAAAAAACCAAACTTTAAATATATTTACTTTTGTTTAGGTCAGAAACATGTTTTCAGCAGGAGCAGTAGATTGTGGGCAGCCTTTCTGTGTCTGCATTACTTGATGCTTAACACTAAACTGAGAAAGTTGAGCTGATGCTGCGCCTCACAATTGATCCCACTGGTTAAAGTGAGACAATGCAACATTTTCTTACCAGCAGCCACCGAGAATACATTACAAAATGATGGTGAACGCTAAGATGTATATAAACAGTAGCAGAAGTAGAGAGAAGACAAAGAAAGTAATGTTTGTTACATTTGCTAACATTAGCCACTATAAGCTACTGGTCATAACAGACCAAGTAAGGCTGTTAATAACAAATCCGCTCAAGTGTATTTACTTGATTAATGGTGCATTTTCCTGCTTATGAATTTAACTTTTCCATTTGTAAGAGGAAGATTGTGACATTTCATCTTTTAAATGTTACATACAACTGTAGCTTTAAGGCTTGAAAAGTCTGAATGATGCAATTCTCAGATAAGTTTTTGCTCTCTCTCTCTCTCTCTAATTAAAACGTTAATTATCTAAACAAACAATTGTACATTTACCTAAATAACAGATGTGTAAATCACATTTTGACAAACATTTCTCCACTCCAAGATTTATATTTACTTAGTACTTCTGCTGGACAGTGAGCTGAAGGTAAATGTTTATTAGGAGAAGCTTTGAAAGGTTACCTGGTGGGATTAGCAAAGGTAGTTTGGGACCAGGCTGAGCAGGAGTCCTTTGGGGAAAAAGCAGCTGAAGTCAGCAACACCACTAATATACAATCTGCCCACCCAAGGTCATTAGCACCTTAAACTACACACAGGTGTGTGAGAACTTTTCTGCTCCAATCAAGGCTCAACCTGCCTCACATGGTCTCTAGCAGATAACACTCCTAGGAGATCTACAGCACTGTTTTCACAGGAATTTTGCTGTATTAACTATTTTTTATTTTTCTTAATTAAATTATCCCACATTCTTTAAATAAAACTGTCTACAGCCACTTTCCACTCCCCTCACCTGTGTGTGTTAGCATGCAGTGAAAATGTTAGAGACAGAAGAGATTATGATGAACTTTGACACTGGATTTATGAACGTAAGCAATAACAAAAGGCAGACTGGATGTGGTACTTTGGAATTTACTTATCTACGGTTGATAAAATCTAATCAGGGACTTAACTCACCCAAATATGTCTTAATGATACCTGATGAGAGTTACATTTCTTTATTATTTATTATATCATACAGAAATTCTACTTTTTATAAAGCATGTTATAAAGCTTAATGCGTCGAGACTAATCTAATCATCATCTACTTTGAGAGTAATGCTTTGAAAAGAAGTCCTCCTTGATTACTTTAAAGACGTCCAATGAATTTAATGATGGACTGAAGCATGGGGACTTCTATGACAATAATAGTCTAGTGTAGGACACACTCTAATGAAGAATTACAGGACAGAAAAGAATAGAAAATGATGGACTTGCCTCTTTGTACCTCCCACTCTCCTCCACACATATTTACATTTTCTCCTCCCTAACGACCTGTCCAGCATCACCAGGGATGCTGGGTATTTAAGCCCTGTAACATGAAGCAACTAGCAGGATGTGAGTGATGTCGAGGGCGGTATATTCTCCTGGCATGAGGCACATATTGGTGCTTCACTTCACACTTGTCTTAACTGCTGTTGCCATCAATAACAGCACCAATGGGTCTCAACCTCACAAGCTGATCATTGGCTTCCAGGCTCCCTGGAATATGTCCTTCCCCTTCAGTGCCCTGCGGCTGGGCTCTGCCTTACAGATAGCTGTGGAGAAGGTGAACACCAATCCCTCCTTCCTGGGGAATTACAGTCTGGATTTTGTGTACATGGATACAGACTGCAATCCCAAAGTTTCCCTGGGAGGATTCATCCACCAGGTGTGGAAAGAAAATGTGTCTGCACTATTCGGTCCAGCATGTCCTGAAGAAGCCGAGGTATGATTCGTGTGATGTGACATATGATGTGTGTTAATATGGAAATTGATGATTTGTTTTTTTTTTCTGGGTGTCACCTTTTTTAGAGAGTAAAACAGGAATTCCACAGGTTTCTGTCTTTGCTCCACTTCTCTTCAGTTTATATATAAATTACTTACCACAATATGCCATGGTGCAGGTTTTCAGATGTATGCAGACAACACTGATATACGCTACACTCAGTTGCCGGTTTATTAGGTACACCTAGCTAAAACTAATGTAGGTATAAGTTTTCAAACCATGCTGTTATAGATTATAAATCATGTAGAAGTTGGGAGAAAAGTGAAGACATACTGTAGTTCCACCAGGTATTATGTTTATTAAGTACACCTAGCTAAAACTAATTCCGTCCAATACAACAGTTCTGCAATAAATCCTTCCATCATGAAGGTTATAATGTTCAGTTTTTGTTGAAACTGTTATAGAGAGGAGTTGATTTAACTTTATGATAAGTTTGTGGTGTTGTTGAATTGTATTGCATTATACTGACAGGTGTTTCTATTATTTTGTCCACCCCATTTATATCATTGAGGATAGGCTAAATAACAGATACACCTCTCTGTATAATGCAATACACTTTTCATGGAGTTGTTATTTGTGGCTTACATTCAGGTCACTGGTCTCATTGCATCCACGTGGAACATCCCCATGTTCGGCTTTGTGGGACAATCCTTCAAAATGGACAACAGCAATATCTACGATTCCTACATCAAAGTTGTGCCCCCTCTTAAAAGAAGCTCGGAGGTCCTGGTGAAGACCTTGGAGTTCTTCGGGTGGAGTCATGTAGCGATGATTGGAGGGGGATTAGATACAAACACTTGGGACAAAGTTGACGCTTTGTGGACAACCGTTGAGGAGCCGCTGAGAGCCAATTTCAAACTGGCTGCCACGGTCAAGTTTGATACCAGCAATCCTCAGCTTATTAATCGAAATATTAAGTACATCTCAACAGTCGCCAGAGGTAAGGAGACTACGAGCACTTTGTGGCGAACTGTGACTTTTCTGTCTCTTTAAAACCACATATAACCACATTTTTACCAGTGATTTGGCTACTGTTTCTATATTAATCAAATGTTTCCTGTTGTCCTTCAGTGATTGTGGTGCTAACAAACAGAGAGGACTCCATGGCTCTGTTGCTGGAGGCTGAGCGACAGGGTCTGATGAACGGCGAGTATGTGTTCTTCCTGGTGCAGCATTTTGAGGTCAGTGGCAGCGTGGTGAGTAAAACCTTTAAAACACATAACAGCTGAGGTAAGTTGTTGCTGTACCTAGGTAAGGTTTGAAAATAACAAATCACACAGAAGTGGGAAAACTGGTAAAAAAAAAAAAAAAAAGCAGGTTGTAAGACCCAAGACAGATGAGCTTTAATTGGATTCTTCCTAAAGGAAGTTTTACCGGGAGTTGTGTGCTGGGACTATTTCTTGTCAAACAACAGTCAGATGCAGTGATTGTGTACAGAGTCCTGAAGTTGCCAGGTTTGGTACCATCATGCCATTACAGGGACCAAAATCAATGTGTGCTTAGCGACCAAAGCTGGATTACCCCAGATCTAGAAGGGGCCCGAGGCTCCAGGTTCACCACGTGACACTTGATGTGTGTTAAAGTTTGTTTGTTAATGCTGTTTGCACCACAAAAGGACCTTCTAAACTAAAATGATAGGAGCCTTAAGGCAACACCTGCAGGATCACTTAACTTGCAGAGGGGCCTTGAGTTAAAATCTAGTTATAAGGTTTTAATTGTTTTGGTTTAAATTGTGCTTACATTTTGCATTTCACTAAATTGATTTCTGCTTAATACATACAGAATAATCATGGGAGAAAACAGTAAGGGGGAGGGGGGGGTCAATAGGGGCCCTGTTACAGACCCTTGTCTGATGCTACAAAGGAAATGGCAAAATGTTGTTAGTCAAGAAATTGCTCCAACATATAACTCCCTTTAAAATCACAAATTGTGAAGACCCCCACTGTATTTGTCCAACCCGAACTGCTCATACTAACTGCAGCTGAACTTCAGAATGCATTTTTACTGTAGATGTTGTCCCCCTTCACTTCCATTGAAATCATGCTAGGGTGAACAGAAGGAATGATTACAGCAACCAATAACTCTGTTAATGTACATATGGGCTTGTCCTTTTTTAAAACGATAATCTTGTAAAAGGGGTCAGTTGATCCATGTAGATGACATAAAGAAACACCATTGTTCTTGAATTGCAGTGTAGAGCTAGTTAGTCCTAGTACTACGAGTACGATAAGGAAAAATGTAAGAAATCAGACTGTTATTTCGGATAATTAGACAGCTTGTGATCACTTACTGTACCAAATATGTAAAGTCTGAAGTTGCTGGTATATTTCATCACCATCGTCATCATCATCTTACCATAAATATTTCTTATCAAATGATGAAACTTATTATCTTCCACACCTCTTTACTAAGTTGTTTTTCATGTGTATCATATTCATCTCTTTCCTGAGCAGGATAACTTGTGGAAATATGCCCTGAACAGCAGGATCAACCAAGCTGCCATAAGAGCTTTTGACATGGCCTTTATCATTGGCCAGAAATCCTACGACGGCTATGAGTATTATGACTTCTTTGAGCAAGTTTTTAAAAGACTAAAAGGACACCCATTTCGGAGCAGCCTGACATCTGACAGTGAGGTGAGCACCCACGATAGGAACTGAAAATCAAACATGTGAAAAATGTATTATTAAGACGTTGGAACACTTTCACATTCATTCTACTAAAAAGGAAAATCACAGATACAAACGTTTTGTTTCTGTTATTTCAGGTGAGCCCTTACTCAGCCTATCTGCATGATGCAGTGCTTCTTTATGCGATGGGACTGAAGGAAGTCCTCAAAGATGGCAAAGACCCTCGTGACGGACGGCAGCTGCTACAGAGATTAAAAAATAAAAACGACATTCGATTTTTTGGTTGGTAGCTGCTTTAATAAATGTATTATGGGGATCAGTGTACTGCAATGCCAAGTATGCAAAGAAAATACTTTTTGTGTCATTAGTTAGTGTGTTTGTAAGGCTTTTTACAAGGAAATTACAGAATATCTGTTCAGAAGTAGGTTATGGTTTGGTACTCTTAAAGCATGTTGAGTAATTGAGTACATATTCTGTCACCATAGCAATGATGGCACTTATGTATACCATCAGCTACTCAATCATCACATCACATACAGTCTCTGTGACATCCTCATTTCATAGTTGCATATTTTTAAACATTTTCTCAATTTTTTACAAAATAAGTTACATGACAGCTAGTTTCTTTTTTCAATTAATGATGATTTCAAGATACATTAAAGGCTCAGTTTAACTTACCTCTGGTGGTATCTAGAGTAGTATGCAAATACTGCAGTTTTGGTTTTATTTGCCCAGGTTTTGAGATATGCATCTCTGAGATTTCTGCATCCACCCCAGCCCACCCCAGAATTTTGTTTGTGGCGCTCACAGCATTGAAAAGTGTCCTGATTACTCTGAATAATCCACAGAACTCAAAGTCAACTGTTTTTGATACAAAGTAGTTCCAATTAAAACTGTTTTCAATTAAAAACCCACTACAAATAACATTTAATTCCATCTCCATTGTATTGGAGTGTTAGCAAAAACTCAGAGACAGGTACTGTATCTCAAAATTAAAACGTATTGCATAGCATGCATTGATTTATTTATTTTTTTGTTATTGTTTGTTATGTTTTCAGACAGTGGTTTATCATTGCAGGTGCCTCTGGACTGGTCCACTTTGACAAAGAAGGGGAGAGAAATTTGGACTATTCCATTTATGACCTGCAGCATGTAGGAGACCTCACCAAGTTTGTGCCCATCCTCCATTTTGACAGTCACACCAAAGCTGTCCGGTAACAGACGCTTTTACTCAGTCAAACAATATAGCATTTTTTTGATAAACACATTTTGGGAAATCACACAAAAAAATGTCATTTCAGGCCAACGTCTATGTTTGCTTCTGTGGTCTGGCCAAAAGGAAGACCTCCTTCTGATAAACCAGAATGTGGTTTCAACAACGAACTCTGTGAATGGCTGATTAATGGTAAAGTAACAGAGCTCTTATGCAACCAGTAAATATACCAATTATCTCACTTTTATGTTTCCCTTCAGACCACCAAATCATAAAACACGATTTTATATCTGTTTAAACCATACACTCAGGCCAAGCTAACCACCTTCATAATTTCTTGTTTTGATGGGACACAGACATCGCCCTGCTGGCTCTGCTTGTGACCTTCCCCGTCATCGGTGCGTTAGCAGTTTTGTGCATCGGGGTCCTCGTTCTGCAGAAGTTACGACTCCAGACAAGGCTCGATGACTCCTGCTGGTGGCTGATCAACTACAGCGACATCACCATCATCAGGGAGCACTCAGTACGAGCACTAAAACAGATGTGTTGTTAATAAAGAATAAAAAGTGGATAAGTGTGCATCTGTATATGTACAGTATGTGTGCGATTGCTTGCCTGGTTTTGTGTTCACAGGCTTGTTCGGTGTGTTTGTGTCTCTTCAAGGGAACCCAGGGTCTTTCTCTGAGCACCACAGGTAGTCAGAGTGGGAGCGGTGGCTCTCAGTCCAATTTCTCCAACAACAGCTATGGCCTGAAGGACAAGGGAGGGAAAGAACACGTATACACCACCATAGGTCTCTACCAGGTACCGGTTTTACTCAGAGTTTAAAGCGAGCCTATGTAACTTTTCCTGAACAGTGGCCATTACAGATAATGGTAAAAGTAGAGTCTTATAGGCCTTTTCCCCTACAGGAACTTTTTGACCCGTAACTTAAGGTGTAGCCATTGTCACTGGTTCTGCTTTTGTACTCCCGCCACTTTGGGGGCGAGTTCCTGAACCTGCTGGATTGCAAGATGGCAAACACCACAATTGGTAACGCTGGACATGATTTTAGATAAACACTGCAAGGTTTCAATAAACAGGCACATTCTGAATCAGCATACCCGACATGTGTTTTGCTGCAATGTTGTGGATTTGTTGCGCTGCGGGATGTTTTTTGACAATATGGAGCATAAAGAGAGCGGGACCAACAGCTGGCTCTGGAGAGCTGGTCAGCAGGGTAGGAGCTGGTCTGGTGCCAGTCTTTTTATTCCACTTTGTCGACCTCCTATACTGCGGGTGGGGCTCTTCTATTAATTTAACAATACTGGCATTTAGAAGTCACCACATGTAAATGTAAAAAAAAAAATCTATATTAGTGCCACTTTTTCCATTGTTGTCTATCCCACAGCTGCACTGCGCTCGGCACAGTCGCTCACCAATCAGCGCATAAAAATGACGATGTTCATCCTCAATGATGTACTGTATATCTGAAACGTTGTGGAAGTGGAAAACAGGGTAGAACCTAGAACCAAGACCTTATGGGGTTCTTACAGGTTCAGGTTATGGGAAGCCCAAGTTATGGATTGTCAAGTTCCATTAAAGGAAAAGTTTGCTAACATTAGCTAGCATTAGACCAGCAAGCTAATGGTCATACCAGACCAATTAAGGTTGTAACAGCAAAACCCCTGATTGTATTGAATTGAGCAAGTGTGTGTTTTATTGCTAATGAAATTAGCTTTTTATTTGTATGGGGAAGACTGATGTGTTATTTCTTCATTTAACATTTAACATACATTTTGAATTTTTCTGTTGAGTGTCTTCGTCAGGTATAATGAATTCCTCCTTCAAGAATGATCTTTGATGGAAATGTATATATATATGTAACTTTGCTGAGAGTTTGTTTTCATATGCCAGAATATTATGTTTTCCCTAATGTGTCTTTATTCCATATAGAGAAATCAAGTGGCCATCAAGTACATCAAGAACCACGTTAGCAGTAATTTCCAGAAACCTTCAATTATCACAGAGTTCAGTGTGGTAAAGTTCTTCATGTTGTTCTAGACCAAACATACTTGGTTCATCTGTTGTTTGTATTTATTCCGATAAATGTAACATTAGTAAAATCCAGCTAGGGTATATCAAACTAAAAAGAGTCAGGTAATGTTCAGATGATGTTGGAGAAGAAAGATCTTGAGCTTAAAATAATGGTGCAGTTATTCTACCTTTGTAACAAATAACCATTTAAATGCTACAGATATGATTCTACGTATATTATATAAGACATATTAGCTGCACTCATGAAATGATATATTGTGTACCTAACCATGTTAAACTCTTCAAGACAGATGAAAGAGATGAAACATGAGAACTTGGTGCAGTTCTTTGGTGTGTGCATCGAGCCACCGAATGTTTGTTTGGTCATTCAGTACTGCCGGAAAGGCAGCCTGAAGGTCAGTGTCTCTGCCTGTACTGCATGTACACACACTTCATATTGTAAAGCATCAATGTAAAACTACCACTTTAATGCTTGTTTGCACTTTAGCTAGGTACTCTGCCCCAGAGTTTGCATTTGAAAAACCTCAAGATAGACAGCAGGGAAATTCTTAAAAGTTGCAGCCAATTGATTTTTAGTGTGCAATTCGATTTCAAACTGTCTTCAAAATGTTGTTCATTCTTTGATGTTGTTATTTATTTCTGCAGGATATTCTAAAGGCATCAGACGTCGAGCTGGACACAATGTTTAAACTGTCCTTTGCTTATGACATTGTCAACGTGAGTCCATTCTTTTATGCAGCATGTTCAAGTTATTGCCATGTTTTAGTGGTGGGAAACACACTTCATTCATTGAAACACAACCAAAGTTTTGCAAATGTACCCAGGGCCATAGCCAGGGTTTTTAGAAATAATGAGGTCATACAGAAATACTGATAAATAAAAAAATCAAAACAAAAAAATAGTACAAAGTCCACCCAACGTGTGCCCGAATGTTGCAAAAATGTTATTTTGATGTATGGTTCGTTTTTTGTTGTTGTAGCCATATTTTAATAACTTAAATTATTGGAATCAGCCTATAAAATGCACACCATGACACCAGAGGACATGACCTCAGAGACGTCTACAATATGGCCCTGAATGTACCTTACATTTGGAGAATAAAGCTTAATGTTTGACCCCCTGTACTCAGTGTCAAACAAAAACATAACAAGTAGGTCCACAAGGACCCAAACTGCAGTTATAGTGCAGGGCTGATTTTTGTATTTATATATGTTTTGTACAATGGCCAATTCCTGGTTTGAACCTGTTCATGTGTGTTTTAGGGAATGGAGTTCATCCATAAAAGTAGCCTGAGATTTCATGGGAACCTGAAACCCAGCACATGTCTGGTGGACAGTCGACTCCAGATAAAACTCTCTGGCTTCGGACTTTGGGAGTTTAAATATGGGAGCAAAAAGAAGATCATCCCACTGGTAAACCCCAAATATGAAGGTCAGTGGGTGCACACGAAATCAAAGTGTTAAGTTATGATAAAAATGTCATCTTAAATATATTTGCATTTATGTTTATCAAAGCATGAAGGAGAAGTCGGTGACTTGAACTGCTCCATAGTCACCATTTGTTTGTGTTGCAGAGATGTACTGGACGGCCCCTGAGCTTCTGAGACAAGTCGATCTCCCGGTCAATGGAACGCCCAAAGGTGACGTCTACAGCTTTGCCATCATCATGTGGGAACTCATGTACAACTCTAAGGCTTGCCCATATGACAACATCAACCTGGAGCCCAAAGGTTAGCGCGATACAAAGCCATTCATTCATTTTCCTTAGCCACTTATTCATTTACATAATGGCAAAGGCTGGAAATATTGCAGCAAACTGAACATTGGGCAGAAGCCAGAAATAATCTACTTAGTAAATTAGTCTCCAATCTACCTGAATGACATATTTTAAAGGAAACTCTTCCAAACAATGAGAGGACACACACATGGCACACAAGAAGCTGGAAATGAAAGTAAGCTAAACTAAATGTTAGCAGCTCTGTGAGGCTGCACACAGCGGAACTTTGAGCTAAATGCTAACATGCTGATGTTTAGCAGATATAATGTTTACCATGTTCATCATCTTAGTTTAGGATGTTGCTAACATTGAGCACTAAACACAAAGTATAGCTGAAGCTGAAGGGAACATCTTGAGTTTTGCAGATTTTAAAACAAAAAAATGGACAAATTAAACTTTTGACCTGATGGTGGCGCTTATTAGGATTCATCCTGAGGGGACCAGTTGCCAAGAGATTTTAATTTGGACCAAAATGGTGGACGGGCCAACAGTGCCTTGAGTCGCACAGCATGGCTAAAAAGATCTCAAACCAAAATCCCCAAATTCCAATACTACGATGATTCCTGCGTCTTACTACATGTTTTCTCCAGAGATTATTATGCAGTTGCGGACGCCTTTCCAAGGGGAACCCCTCCGACCAGAGCTGTCTGACCAGCTGTGTGAGGAGAACATCAACTCACTGCTGAGGGCCTGCTGGAGTGAAAACCCTGACCACCGACCGCCATTTGGGTCTATAAGGAGACAGCTGAGGGAAACCACCCCAGACAAGTCAGGACTTTTCAGACATTTCAGAATTTTATCCATAATACTGCGAGAAAATCAATTGTTCTCCCTGTCTGTCATTTTGGCCTGCAGATGCAGTATGTAATATGGTTACGAACCTTAATTTTACTTACAAGAGAATGCAAATGAGAATCAGGTAGCTTGTTGTTATAAAGTAGAGAGCATTCATACCTTCACCAGGGCTGTAAAATCCTCTAAAGTTGTTATCTGCTTCAAAATAAATGAAGTGACGTGACAATAGTCAAAATGTTAAAAACTCTGCATCTGCACCAAAAATAATTCAAAACTCCCTTGGCCCATGGATTAACGTTCCACCACATTTCATTGAAATCTGTTTAGCAACATTTTGATCCTGCTAACTAGCTAACAACCATACTGGATTGAAAACATAAACTCCTTAACAGAGGTTATCATGATTTTTTTGTACTGTAGTCATGGAAATATATTGGATAATATGGTGGACAAGTTGGAGGAATATGCAAATCACTTGGAGGAGGTGGTGGAGGAGAGGACCAATCAGCTCACAGTAGAGAAGGCCCGTGCAGACAAGCTTCTCTCCAGCATGTTACCAAGGTACCAGATGTAACTGCATCAAAATGATCAATATTATATTATTTTCAATTAGCAATTTATGGTAACCCATTCAAATCATATGACCACGGTGCCACTGGTTGAATGGGCTTCCAAGACTACATCCCTTACCTTGTCAGTGCTGCTGCTTCATTGGTCGTAGGTGCATTGCAGATCAGCTGATGGCAGGGAAATCAGTGGAGCCGCAAAGCTACGACATGGTGACCATCTTCTTCTCTGACATTGTGGGCTTCACCTCCATGTGCTCCGTCAGCTCTGCGATGGAGGTGATAACATTCCTCAACGACCTCTACAGCCTCTTTGACGACATCATCAGGATGTACGATGTCTACAAAGTAAGTCACACACAGCACTTTCTTGTTTCTCATTCAACTTTATGCATTGGAGACATGAGGGGAGACATAGAGGGGAGTGTGAATCTCCAAAATATTTAGGTTAGAAGATGTTGTAGGTGACCTGCATGCTTTTTATATCTGTTATATGCTTCAATAAAACTAAATGTGTGAATTTTATTGCATATAATCACTTATGAAAAGTATCAGAACAGTGAATGCATTTTCATCATTTTGGGAAATACACTTGTTGGCTTTACTTGCCGAGAGTTAGATGAGAAGATTGATACCACTCTCATTAGCTTAGCTTAGCACAAAGACTGGAAACAGGGGGAAAGAGCTAGCCTGGCTCTGTCCAAACACTGCTTTTTGTAGATAAAACAAATGTTAAACATGTTAATTAGTGAGCTTTAGAGGTGCTGATAGGCAGATTTTGTCACCTTTGAACAGAGCCAGGCTAGCTGTTTCCCCCTGTTTCCAGTCTTTGTGCTAAGTTAAGCTAACTGGCTTCATATTTACCGCACAGCCATGAGAGTGGTATTGATCTTCTCATCTAACTCTTGGTAAGAAAGCGAACAAGCGTATTTCCCAAAATGTGAAAATATTCCTTTAAAATGTAGAGATTTTAAATTTAATTGCACATTGCTCCTTTTGCATAGTTTTTTCATTATGTTGTGCTGTTTTGAATAAAAAAGCTTTCCATTGTTACTGTAAAAATTGTTAGTAAAACCTTGTCATCTTTGCATCTTTACTAGGTGGAAACAATTGGTGATGCATACATGGTAGCCAGTGGTCTACCCATCAGCAACGGCAATAAGCATGCTTTGGAGATATCTACAATGGCTCTGCATTTCCTGAGTGCCATCAAGGTCTTCAGAATCCGCCATATGCCTACTGAGAGTCTTGTAATTCGTGTTGGGATACACTCTGGTAAGAGACAGTACTGACTGACACAACTAAAGCTCAACTAAACCAAATCAGTGTCTTTAAAACTTTATTTTTTAAATTAATGGTGAACTATTTGGTTTTGTTACTGCCTTTTTCCTTTGGAAGGTATTTGGAATAATTTAATTTGTCTAACAATAAGGGCATATTTGTTCTATTTGACATTTGTTCATATTTGTACGTTAAATATTTAGAAGGAACCAGAAACGGTGTAATTGAATAAAGTGAGTACAAGTGGCTCCTACATACACATTCAGACTTAATGGTGTGCAAGAACCTTGTTGAGGTTTGTACATGAAATAAGTGACATTTGAGAAGTTTGAATATTATGCACAAACACTTTGTTATGGGTTTTGTAGGTCCGGTGGTTGCTGGAGTGGTAGGCACCTCTATGCCTCGCTACTGCCTCTTTGGTGACACAGTGAACATGGCCTCTCGCATGGAAAGTAACAGCTTACGTGAGTGAACTGAAGTAACACCTTTGCAAAGGCTACTCATTGAGACCATCAGTATTGCAATTTCATTGTTTAAGTTGTTTTATTGACTTTAGATAAGACACATATAGTTTTATTGTGCAAGTGTGTAGTGTATGCACAAAAGTTATTATTGTCAACGTAGGGAATGTCATTAGTTTTGCAATGTATTGTCAAGGATGTCTTAAAGCATTATAGCATTATGCCACACCTGAGCTTCAGTAACCCTACAAACAGCTAGTTTGCAGCCAGCTAGCGGCTATAGGGATGTGGGTCTGCTAATTGGTTGGTCCACCATTTTGGTCCACACAGAAATACCTAATCAACAACAGGATGGACTACTTTGAAATTCTGTACAGACATTCATGGTCACAAGAGGATGAGTCCTAATGACTTTGGTGATCCCCTGACTTTTCTTCTAACAGTATCATCAGGTCAAATTTTCAATTTATCCAGTTCTTCAATTTTATGACCAAATATTTGCAAACCTGCTGACATTCTCCTCAACCACAGCTGTACTTTGTGTTTAATACTAATCAGCTAATGTTAGCAGTCTAAACTAAGATGGTGAACCTAGTAAATATTACACGCTAAACGTTGGCATGTTAGCATCGTCTCTGTGAGCATGTTAGCATACTGACTTTAACATGTAGCTTAAAGCACCGCTATGTCTAAGTACAGCCTTACAGAGCTACTAGCATGCTATTAAATGCAAACACAGAAGTTTGACATTGAAACTACATTTTTAAAATGGCAAAATGTGAAATCTTAAAAGTATGCCTTTAAAATGTTTGGCATTATCTTCTGTATATTTCACACAGCCCTGAAGATTCACATATCTCAGTGCACTGCTGACATTCTTGTCCAGGCTGGATCATATGAGCTGGAGGAAAGAGGGGAAATCGAAATGAAGGTGACTTAAGAGTCTGCTTGGTTTTTCTTTTCCAATTAAATGTGCAACCAATGTTTTTGACCAGTGTGTGTTGTGTCCGTGACAGGGTAAAGGGTGTCATCAGACCTACTGGCTGCTGAGCAAACATGGATTTAACCCTCATCTTTTTGCTCACAGCTCTCCACCAGCTGACAGTCTCAAACAACAAACAGAGGTACAGTTACACACAACATGATGAAGTTTGATAAAGACAGCCAGCAGAGACAAGTTGTGCACGCTGTATCCAAGCACAGTCAGTGTATGTAGTATTTCATGTAAAGCGGTGTTGTATTTTGACCTGTATTTGTGATATCTCTGCTCAAGAAACCAGGAATGGCCAGAGCTGTTGACAAAAAGGCCCAGATAACCAAAGCTCACATGCCAGATGACATGATGACTACAGTGCACATTTAAAGAACAAGTGGATATTCTGACCATATTTTGGATAAATTAACAAGAATCTCAGGAAATGACAATTACTGTATGTACGTCACGCAGAATGCAAAATGAGTTTGTTTCCTCCACTTATGAAGAGGAGGACTGGAGATAAAGGACTGGAGTGAAAATACCAAACACTGACTTCATGAGAACAAAATAGAGCCGAGACTTGCATTTTTGTGTTATGACTTGACTAAATCATTCTTTTCTTATGCAGTTGAACATTTTATGTAATTAAAAACACAGACAGTCAAGCAATTTTTATTTATTCTTGCAGCTATAATGTTGAATATTGTGATAATATGAATCATCCATCTGTGCAGTTTGGAGACCATGATATCTTTAAGTTAATGGTCAAGTGCAGTTTTAAATGATGGGTGGGGTTAGTGGTGGTGGAAGTAGTCATAGTATTCATATGTTTTACTTAAGTAAAAGTACAAAAGTATTAGCATCTAAATATACATAACGTACCAAAAGTAAAAGTACTCATTATGCAGAATGGCCTGTTTCAGAAAAATATATCTTTTATTGTTGGATTATAATTATTAATGCACTAATGTGTTCATCACTTTACATCACGTTGCAGCTGGTAAACGTGGAGCTTATTTTAGCATTTGAATCAATAAAGTCTTATCTTAACCTACAATAATACATCATAATTCATTTGTTGATTATAGTTGGTATTATTAAACTAAATCTGCAAAGTAACTAAAGTTATCAAATAAATAAAAAGTACAATATTTGCCTTTGAAATGTTGTGGTGTCGAAGTATAAAGTAGCTGAAAACTGAAATACTCAAGTAAAGTACAAGTACCTCAAAACTGCACTGAAGTCCAGTACTTGAGTAAATGTACTTAGTTACTCTCCACCACTGAGGGTTGGCAATTAACGTTATAAAACCTAATTCAAATCAGTGACTCTGGTGAAGCTGTAACAATGACATTTAGAATGTGTTCATTTTGTCTTGGGGCTGCTGTAACAAACAAACAACAAATGAGCCCTGCTTCTAATCCCAATATGACTTGCTGTGAAGAAGGCGTATCAGCAGTGCTGTATGCAATCAACATGGTTATATATATATTACAATAAATCCATTAACACTATTGTTACACATTCACAGTTGTTCTAGGTAGTATCATTGGAATAGAAGAAATATCAAAGTATGTATATCCATCTGATTTTGTTCATGTTTATTGTGTTGCTGTCATGTTGAGTCTGATTTCCATTTCCGGATTAAATAAAATAGTTTATTTATTTACCAATATTGTGAGGATTCCTCCCGAAGATTTTTAAAGGTTTGTTCATAATTCCAAACAGGAAGGGACAAGGATACTTTTTTTTTTAATTTTCAATTCATCTTTATTGGAGAAAGCAGTGAAGTAATGTATGTAACATTTTAAAAGAGTATCCATTCACAAGAGGATATGAAAATCTCAATAAATGTGCTAATTACACATAATATTTATGAGAAAATGAGAAAACCATTCATTTGAGTGTGGGGGAGGAATGTGTTCATACACTCCCTGAGTCCTGGGTGACACTCCCCTCTGTGTGTGTGTGTTTTTATGTAAATAATGTATAAATGAGACTGAATGAAAATGTAAGTTTTTCCTACATTCCTGATCCACTTACTAAATCACAACATGTGTTTATCAGGACCACCAGCAGGATGAACAGTGAAGCTCCTGTGGTGGAAAAGACAAAGAAAACATGTTAATGAAAGAGAAACCACTTTCACCAGGATTAGCTGAGCCGTAGCTACTGACAACATTCAGTTCATGTTCTTTGAAACTTTTCTGGGAATTTACTGGGTTTTTGCAACACGTGTATATGGCGGGTATTTCTAGTTTCTATATATTTAAATTTGATTTTGAAAGTTAATGACTTTTAGGTCCAACAAATAACCTAATCAAGTATTTTCCCACCAGAATTTGATTCCTGATCGTGTAGAGACAACAGTTAACTGAATAAATGAAATATCAGCGTTGGACTCGTGACCTCAGTATTTCTAAAATCCTGGCTACAGCTCTTAATATTAGAGTTCAAATACATTTCAATTGCAGTTATCATTGCATCACATTTGTTTACCTTTTATGTGTCCATTATTGGAGGACCCATTACCTGTCAAGAGATAAAGACAATACATCATAATACAAAACACAAGCTTATACAGTAAAGACAAAAGACAACATATCATACAAAGTACCTGATTTTTATTTGCCTTGATTTTAACAGTCGGCTATTAGAGTCTCTTAATTTGAAAGAGGGAAAATAACAATTTCAAAGTTTGCTGTTTATTTATTTAAAGTCCCCCAACCATTAAAAACTGTTTTTTACTTAATGACATTCCAAGCAAAGTATTTTTAAATGTCTTCAAACATGTCTGGAGGGGATGTGTAATATTGTGAGAAGTTCAAAACACCTCAGGATGTATAGGCAACATGGCGTACTGTACCTTTAATGTGAAACTCAGCAGTAAGGATCCCCCCGCTTGGCTCTGCCTCTGATGGCAGACTTCTGAAAGAGCAGGGGCCCTTGAGGAAAGAAACAAGGAGGAAACATGGGTTACATCTGGATCCAAAGTAGCTAATTTCGCCACATTAAACTGAGAAAAACTATAAATGTAAGTATATTAACTACACAAACAGATGGAAGGATGAACTTCTGTTTAATTCCTATTTAGGTTGAGGATGTCCCCTGTGCTCTGCTCCATATTATCTCCTTCCTCCCACCCCTAAAACCATTCTGGCTTAAATATCTCCACCTCCCTTAATAAATACATTTATTATAATAAATTAACCAATTAACCATTAAAACAATTGTCTAAACACACAAACAGGCAAGTGAGACAGGCCAGTGGTGATGAAACTGACAGTAGTCTGAAGTATTCAGATCCTTTACTTACGTAAAAGTAGCAATACAACAATGTAAAAATACTTCATTACAAGTAAAATTCCTGCATTCAAAATCCTACTTAAGTAAAAGTATTATTAGCTAAATGTACGTAAAGTATCAAAAGTAAAAGTACTATAATCAAATATCCCCTGTGACTGATACATTATTATACATGCCATGGAAAGAAGAACAAACACAGAAAAAAAACACACAAATCTGGATTTATTTTTCTGACTTTTCTCTAATCTTTACTATTGTTGTGAAATATTGGGCGCTTTTACCTCTTCTGAAGTTTAACAATCTGAAGTTTAGACGGGAAATCTAACAACTAACAACTCACAGACATCTGAAACATGACAAGGAGCCCCAACTAGACACTGATGTTTATAAGAGATCACAAGCCAAAATGTTGGTAACCACTAGTTTAACCTTTAATAATTAATTATATTTTACAAGCTTATATGTTTTTTTTTAATGTAAAATATGAATCTGAAAAAGTAACTAATGCTGTCAAATAAACGTAGTGGAATGGCTTGGATTGTACCTCC
This sequence comes from Macquaria ambigua, assembly GCA_008360985.2. Classification (NCBI taxonomy): domain Eukaryota; kingdom Metazoa; phylum Chordata; class Actinopteri; order Centrarchiformes; family Percichthyidae; genus Macquaria; species Macquaria ambigua. The sequence continues at coordinate 270,457 of VMKM01000558.1, read as the reverse complement.
TTTGTGCTTCTCGTTGGACAAAAGTGTCTGCCAAATAAAGAAATGTAGTGAAGTAGAAGTATGAAGTGGCAGAAAATGGAAATACTCATGTAAAGTACAAGTACCTCAGAGTTGTACTTAAGTACAGTACTTGTACCACCACTGGAAACTGATGCCATATAATGACAACACATACAATAAAGTATGTGATATTTCTAAAGGGCAAAAGATGGATTGTAATGGAAGAGAAAGGAATAGATTACTAAAAGGTAAACAGAAATGAGAACATTTCCCAGTGTTTTCATGTTTAATATCATAAATAAGTGTTACTCACTGGCTGACAGATGAGTCTCTCTCCATCACAAACCTGGACCTCACAGTGAAGCCAGACTGTGGACACCTTCTCCAGCCGTTGGAAGCGGAAAGAGTTGAACTTGAACATGGAGCGGCTGTCTTTGGCGTTCTCAAAAATAGTCACAGTGTTGTCAGAGGAGCAGCTGTTGGAAGACAAACCCTGTTTAACCTATAGTACTGATTCACCCAATCATCAAGTGGCATAGAGAAGTATTCTTACTACACTGTTAAACATCATACAGGAATTAAGTGGAATCGACTAATAATTTATCATTATTAGAGCCTCATGTGATGTTTTTGGTACAAAAGTGACTCCAGCAGGAGCAGCCACAGCTACAAAGTCTTTGTGGCAAATGAAGAACTGATTCTTCAAACTGAGGAAATGTAAATTGAAGGTAAATCTGATTGTAACTAGTGCCAGGAAGAGTGTTATGTTGCCTTGGTTTACACAGGTCTGGACACTCGAAATGTATTGAATATTTCACATATTTGGTTTTGCGCACCTTTCATGCCACTACAGTGCAGGATATAGTAACATGATATGTGAGTAACCAACTCGTAGGTATGTTGTGACAGTAGCAGAAATAAGAAATGACCTGGAGAAATAACAGTTAAAAAATTGCGCTAAAAGTTGTCTATCAACCAAACTGTACATGGGTTTGGATTTCCCTCAGCAGCAAGCGCATTCAGGTAGGTACGGTAAGCCCAGAGGGGACAATATTAAGGGGTCAGTCATCACCTGCACTGCTTTAAAACTAAACTTTGTCACACAGTAGTGATTGAGTTTGTAACACTATTTAAAGCTGTAATGTTTCCATTTATATGGCTGACGGTTAGTTTGGTATAAAAGCTGAGTGGGCAGGAGAAGGTGAGAGCTTTTGTCAGTGTCTGACTTTAGAGCATGTGGCTATTTCCTGGAGGCAGTACATCCCAGTGTAGAGTCTGTAGGAATGAGGTCAAATTGTATCGTGTGTCATTGTGACCAAAAAGCTGTTGATTAAACTTAATGTTAAGCTTTTTGAATTTGTTTTTTCAAGTTCAGTGAACTTACCTGAGTTGTTTTTTACATTACAACTCATGAGCGGACATTGAACAAACTATTCAAGTTTAGTTCAGTTAACTCACATTTTTAAGGCAGCACGTGGGACTAATGTTTTTAAGTTGAACCAGCTTAAAATGTTTCACACTGTACCTGTTCATGATGAGACTCCACCTCTTCTTGTCTGTTGAGTACGGAGTGGGAGTGGCCCAGCAGTTGTTTATTACAACTTTGAATCTGAGTGGTACAGCAAAAGATTAGAAATCCAGGGACATCTACTCTGTAATGGAATGTACTTGTATGAATATAAACATAATCTTTAAACGGCAGGAAACTTTTTAAATTTGTTGACATACCTGTTGCTTAGTCCTTTTGCCTCGATGCCGATGAAGACTTCAGAGCCGATCTCAGAAGTGTCGATCACATAGGGAGCGTCCTTGGCATACAGGAACTTTGAATTCTACAACATTTTAAAAACATTTAGTATTTCTTCATCTGACCGTGCCTGACACTTTTTTATTTGCGTCTAATGACCGCAACAAGTTGTACTCAAACAGCAAATAACTTTTAATTATACCTTTATTTATCCAGACAGCTTTATTAAAATACACATTTAAAAATAGCATGATCGCATTAAACATGTTGCAAAAGGCTTCCACTGGAGATACTGAATCTGTGAGTGGCTACTCACCGTGAACACATTCATAGACAACTGTGATCTAAAAGTGCCTAAACTCCCGTTGTTGACATAAACTGTAGCCACTCTGGAAAAAGCAGAGGGTTTAGTAAAAACACTGCAAGTCATTGGGTTAGAATGCACATGTCTTCCACACAGTGACTGCGGTCGCCTCATGTCCTGGATCGATGCTTACCTTTGGCTGAAGACAGCGTTATTTACCAGGTAGGCTGCTCGGTACACGCAGCTGAAGGTGTAGTTGACCGGCTGGTTTCTGACTGTGAGCGAAGTATCATTGGACACGATGGAGTTATAGAAGATGTACTTGGGGTCTTTGCCAGGCATGTACTGTGGAGAACAATGGATATCAGAAGGAATGTGAATAAAATAGACTTTTTTCATAATAATATTTTAACTAAATGATTGAATGTCTTAAAGGGCCGGTACACCCAAATTACAACTTACTCACCGCTAGTAGCATTTATACCCACACAGATAGTTTTGGTTTTACATGCGCAGGTTTGCAGATATCTTCACCGTGATCAGCTTTCATTGGAACTACTTTTACCAAAAAAACAGTCTCTATGAAAACTGTTGGCAGCTTGTTCTTCATTACCGACCTGCTCACTGGCTGTGCAGTTAGAGCTCTCAGGTCATCATGTGGTGGTTTTCTAATTAGATCCAGAGCTGTTAATTACTTTGTTTGGTTACTTTGGTTCTAGACCCAGTCTGTGCCTCTCATGTTTTACCATTACATTCGATTCTCAGAGCTAAGCATCCATTTTACTAAAAAATAAAAACACAGAAACTTACTTCAGCTCTGAAGTTATTTCCAGAACCATCAAAGACTTTTCTAAAAATATTCTGTTTGCTGCAAGATGTATGCTGCTTTGTTTGGTAGCTGGAAATGACATATGTCAGTGCTCAACTTGTTCTGTGTGAACCAAAATGAAAGTGATATTAGTCACATTTGTCTGTATTGATGTTGGTTTGTATTGTTCTATATTTTCGTACAAAATAGTGTGATGTGTCGAGCAGGGACATATGTCATTTCCGGCTATCTGGATAGGAAATATGCTGTAGATGCAACTTGGGAAATATTATTTTTAATGCAGCAGAAATAATGTTTTTTTTCAACCTGATGGTTAGAAGAGTCTTTTGATGTTTCTGGTACTAAATGGATGTTTAGCCCTGTGACTCAAATGTAATGGTAATATATGAGAGGCATAAACTGGGGCTCCTCTGAGATCTATCACAGCTGTATCCACTTTCAAAGGTCACGAAAAGATTTCTCAGACTTAAGATCAATTACTGTGTGTCTGTGGTTTATGTCTGGTTGGTGAAGGGAAGTTTTTATAATGTCTTTTGGGTGTGTTTTTCTTTGTTTTCTTTTTTGTTTGTTTTCTTGTTCTTGTATTTTTTTCTCTTTTTATTTTGTCGCTGGTGTACAGTCTTGTATTTTATTTTATTTTTTCTTTCAAAATGACTTGTTGCTGAAAATGTACAACATATTGAGCTTATCTGTCATGAAATGTGCTATAGAAACTAACAGGGATATTGTTTCTGGAAAGACACATTGCTGCTGAATTTCTTAAATGTCAATTTGAACTTTAAATACCACAAACTATATTCCATTCACCTGAGTGGTTAGATGTGTCAAAACCTCTAAAATAAAATAAAACAAAATACTGCAGTCTCACCTCAGACTGCGTGCCGCAGTACGAGTGGTTTTTAGGAGTTAGGTCTGAGATGATGAAGCGGTAGTAGCCTGGGCTGTGTATTCCAGAGTAACAGATTCCACCCAGGGACAGCTGGTCAATCTCCCAGCCGTAAGGACACTCTGGGACATTGGCAATGATGGCGTTGGGAAAACATGACACCATAACGTAGTCTGAAATAAGACACAATCCGAGAGACAAACTTTACAAATGATGTAGTGTCTTCACTAAAAACACCTTTATATTTTGCCTGAAACTGACGTAACTTATTACACTTATCTTATGTACTTTATTTACTTAATATTGTCATTCTGTTTCTCCATATTGTAATTTTACTACCACTTCTTCTGTCTACTCTGTATATCTCTTACATGTCATTCCATTTTAGTTTTTTCCCTTTTAAGTTAAAGATTTTTTGTGAAGTTTTTTCTTATCTGAATTGAGGTTCTGTTGTAAGAATTACATCTTGCATTAGTCAAACTCTCAATGAACCTGACACTGAATGTGGGATCTGCAGGAGAATCAGTGTTCTGTGAAGGTAATATGACACAACTACAAAAGTACCAACTAATCTTTGTACCATAGTGATGTTACCTGCTTTTTGGGGAGAGCATGTCCATGCAACTGGCAAAAGCATTAATAATGCACTGACAGAAGCCATACTGCGATGCTGCAGAGAGATTTAAGAAGTCAACTTTAGCAATGAGAGAATATTTTAGGATAATATATACTGATGTAAATATGTCATAAAAAAGCTCACCTGTAGGGAAAAAACGCCTTTGAATCGTCTGATGTCAGAGGATCCTCATGGCTCTTCAACAGGTTACCAGCACCAGCGACTCTACAGCTAACATCCCGACAACTTGAGGAGGTATTTTATACTGTCACAGGTGAGGGTAATCAACTTTCCCCCCATTCTCCTGTCTCCACTTTTCCCCCTGGCAGGATTGGTTTAAGAGCTCTATTGTGGGGCTGCTCACAAAAGCTCTCTGTGCTGCTCGGACATTGACTTTCAAATGACCAGCGTCTCACGGGATTAGCACTCCGGGTGCTTAAGTCAACTATTCTAGAGATGGGCACACAGGGAAGTTGTCAATTTTATAAGGTGAATACCAAGCAGTTATGACTTGTAGGAGGGCATTTATTGTATTTCAGATCTAATTATCATTATTATTGTGGCAGAGGAAGACGAGACAAAAGTTTCTACAACTTCAAGCTCATTATTGAGCTCACAGACTCACAGGAAAGGAAAAAGACTTGACTGTCTGAATACATTTGTAGCTTCTTTTCACCCTGTTACAGTTTATCAAATTATATTTTATCAAATGTGTCCCATTGCATTTTTTTTCATCCCTGACCAGTGTCAAAATACTGTAGGAATTGGAATGGTCATTTACTGCCATTTCTTATCCTTTATTTAATTCAGAAGTTTGACATTTTTGGGAAATACCCTTATTCAGTTTCTGGTTAAATGTGGAGATTGAAACCTCTCATACCTGTACGTTAAATATGAAGCTACAGCTAGCAGACTGTTAGCTTAGCAAAAGACTGGAAACGGCTGAACAGCTAGCACCGCTCAGTCCAAAGGTAACAAAATCCACCTACCAGCACCTCAAAAGCTCACTTATTAACGTGTTATATCTTGTTTTTTATCTGTATAAAAACCGGAGTATAAAAACGACAATTCAACATTTTACGGGGGGTTATGTGCTGAACAATTTCTTGGCTGGGAGTACTAACTTCCTTTTCCGGTTTGGTTTGTTACCTGTTTCTCCCTGTTTCCAGTCTTTATGCTAAGCTAAGCTAACCGGGTGCTGGCTGAACCCTTACATAAAACAGACAGACATGAGAGTGGTATCAGCCTTCACATCTAACTCTCCGCCACAAAGCAAATAAGCAGATTTCCCAAAATGTCGAGGAATTCCTTTAACCGATAAATCTCTTGAGGTACAATATCTCTTTTACAGGAGACACATGTGAAAGTGTAACAGCATATTTGGGCATGTCACAGCCTCATTTTGAGGACTGAACCTGAGGTAGACAAAGACACAGACAGCCCTGTTCCTTCTCTTTGTCCTATTGGCCAAAATGTTCAGGAACAGAATACCATTTAAGAAGCTAAATAGTGCAAACAGACATGTATGGATACCTTCAAAATGTGATGGTAGCTCAGATAAGAGCAGGCACACACTAGTAACCTGTGTTCTTAAGTGGAGATGATAGGCCTGTGTTTTGCAGCATTCAGTAATATAAGGTTTCTCACAGTCTTGTGCTATTAGATATCGCTTTTGTCTCGTCAGCTTTTCGTGAAACGTGTGTTCTCATTGGCCTGTTTACATCATTTTTAGTGGTTTACATCATGCTGCCTAAAGCCGCAGTAGCTTTAGTTTTGAGGTCATGAGTGTGCATTATTTCTGATGTCTCTTCAGCTGACAGTTTGTCATATTTTTTCTGTTCTAAATCAAATTAAAATGGCTGGAAAACTGAAGCTACTCAAGGGAAAGGCACAGCAGCATGTCAAAATCAGTAAAGCTAGATATGCCATCAATGCACCAATAAAGTTTGAAATCTTTCTTGTTTTTAACACGCAGTTCCGTTCACAAGAACAAATACTTCCTTGCAAAGACTTAATGATGAGAGCTGTAAGACGATAGCAAAGAGGTTAGACACTAATGTCCTTCACAGAACAATTCAAGTCACCCAGCAATTGAAGGGGCAAACTGCAGACGATTAGCATCTGAATGGAGCTACAGGGGAATTTGTATGGGGTAGTCCGAGGAAGATACCAATCTAAGAACGGGGCAGGGGACAGCTAGCGTTACAGCGTCTGGTGGTGCTAACAATCGGGTGCCGCAAGATTCCATGTTATGTAACGGCGGCCTGCGATCCAAGAAACGTGCTCAGTGTGCTCAGAGGGAGACAGTGTCTGTGTTCATGTGTCTGTACGGTCCACTTTAAAGTGATACTGCACCCAAAATCTATCTTTTGAGTATGAAACATTTACTGCATCTAAACTTGAAAGGTGTCTGTAAAAGGTTTGTTGTTGCTCCTTCACGCAAAACATGAGGCCATAGTCAGCTTCTGCAACCAATGGATTCTGATGACAAAAGTATCACTCCTGCAGCGTAATTCACTTCTCCATTGCTTGTATGGTTAATATGTTCCAAACATATTGTGTGTGACCAAATATTTTTAGCCAAATGTTATGATGGAGTAGTAAAGCTATTCTTGGGGAGAAAAGTAATATTGTGACTTTTTTTCTCATAATATTCTTTAAATTATTACTTAATTCTCATGATATTACTTTTATCTTAAAATCATGATTTGACAACACTAAATCTTTCTTCTTCAGAGTTTTACGACTTTATTTTCAAAATCTTTTTTTTTTCCTCCAACCGCAGCTCAAATTTTCTTAAGATAAACTGAACTTTTTTTTTATGTGTAGTATAATTAAAGGAAGTATTCAGCATGAAGGGAAGTTTAGTCTTCTGAGTAACATTGAGTTAAAGTCATACTCCAATAAAAATCTTTTATATATGTAAACATATATATAGTATATTTGAGTTTACTGTGTGTATCATCATTACAAACATATGCTACATCCCCTGTATGTTCACCACAAGAGAGCAGCAAAACCTTTTATTCTATACACTTTCTCTTCTTACTCTTGCTTATGTGTATTTATTATTGATGAGGAATGATCTTGGCAGAATCATTGCTTTTGGAAAAGATTTCTTTTTATTCTTTAAATCGAAGGGGAATAGACATTTATAGATATAATCAAACTAAATGCACAAGGAAGATACTGTAGGAGACATAATGGCACTGTTGAGCCCAGCTACATACAGTAGTGCTTTTGTCAAGATTTACAAAATGAAATAAAATTAAGACAAACATCCTTGCTGTAAGACTCTAATAAGAACATGTAGTAATACAACATATTTGGAAATACATAGTTTTTTATATATACAATCATATACAACATATTTACATAATAAATAGCTTTAACGTTGAGGCTGGCATCAAGGTTTGGGCACTTGGCAGGTCCAACTTGTTCGTTCTGGTTGGTAGATAAAATCTCTCCTTAAACACAAACAGACTGAGGTTAGGCCATGTGAATCACGCCATTTATTCTCAAAACTAACAAATACATAAAACATTTTGAAGCATATTTTAAAAACATGTTCCTGGGAGTCCATGTTCCTGGGAGTACAACTTGTAATAACAAGTTGTACTCCTTTGTCATGTTGGATGAAAGGAAAAGATCTTAAAGCTTATGCAACCCTTGCATAGACGACAAATTACGCAAGCATACAAATTAAAATTGTAATAAATGTCATATCAACAGCTATTTGTTTTACAGCAAGATTAACCTGGCAGGGAGCCTCGGGGCCAAACTTTGTTTGCACCTCACACTCTTCATGCCTTGTGTATGTACCTCCAAGGTACTGTCATGTGCAGTGCACACAGAGAACCAGAAACCAACCAAGTTTTCTGTGTGTCAGTTAGTTTAGTTTGATTTAACAGAACAATGGCCAATGGACATCTGATTACCCCTCACCCCATCAAGTTTGTGAGCATAAAAAATCAACATAGTTAACTCTTTTATACAAACAAGAAATGGTAAAATCCATGTGCCAATGCATGTCAAATAAAACTGCGATTTTGGAATGTCACTGCCAATTAAATTTCACAAATGGACATCAAAATGTTTTTCCAAGGATTTAATTGCTATTTTTGGCTTTCTGGGCTCTCCCTGGAGCTGTTTTACCAACATCCATAATTTGTTTTAATTTTTTCCAGCTGTGAGTAGCTCCTCCACTTCCGTTATGCACTACACTGAGGGACAACAGTGTAGAACAAGAGCACACTCTAAAAATCAAGGGTTTTTAAGTATGCATGGTGAAGACTGTTCTCTCTCACTTTGCCAGTATGAACACACTACATACTCAAAGCAAATATTTAGTATGTAGTATGGATTTTAAAACCACCCTATGTTGCAGGGCCCTTCAATACGACAGGGCTCCAATAATGCAGGACTTGCTTTACTTGATATTGTACATAAGCGGTGTGAATTGCCTAACAAATCTGCAATTAATCAAATGCTGTACACCCATTTGACAAACAGTGACCCTGGGGCTTTTGGGGCCCTTGGGGATCTGGGCACTTTGGTTGGTTGGTCATCTAGCCATGGCTTGTGGTATTTTGAGTAAAGCATTTTAGATGAAAACGTTTTGTACTTACTCTCTCTGGTGTGATGCACTGTTTTCACGACACAGTAGCCCCTCATCACATGGACAAATCTGGTTTATGCTGAATGCCAGGCCACCATCAGGAACATAGCAGCTCTCACCACGGATTAGACGTCTCTTGCACACCTGTTCGCCGTGGTGTCGAGCGCAGCACATGGATGCCCCGCAATCCCTGTCAACTTTACATCTGGCACCTGGATGAAGGAAACACCGGTTATTTCAGGTCCAGTCGTGTTGACTCTCTTCACCCCTTTTACTTTGTTTAAAATAAATAGAGTTTTAATGTGTTTGCTGCCGCACTCTTACCCTCTTGTCCATTGGGAATGCTGCGGTGGCACTTCCCAAACATGCAGCTGAGTCCGCGCACACATTGGGCATCCCTCCGACAGTAGTGGCCCTCCCCTCGTAGCGGGACACAAAGACCAAAGTGTCGATCACAAGAGAAACCCCGTCCACAGGCCCTGTCATGGTCGCACACAGCCTGGAAGGAAAGCGGGGGAAATGTTTAATCTTTTAAGACTTTCATTAAAACTTGGCCCAAATGTAAGTTTTATATTGTTCCTAAAAAACCTGGACTTGGAGTTACGTAAAACATTAAAAGCACATTTTTCACATTAATAGGAAAAGTGACACTGATTCAGGCTATAACTATTTTCTCTAAACACAATTTTTTTCATTTCTCAGAAGATTAAATAAAGGTTTGAATTAATTCATGAATAGTATCCAGTAATATCTTACTGTGGTTGCTTTGGCTACAAAAGCGCTTTCTCTAAGTGCCTTTGCTCCTTCTTTGGGAGGGCTGTGAGGCATGTTGAGCATCCAGGCCCATATACGAGCTTCGGCCCAGGAGAAGCTGAGACACAGGCAGAGCATCCACAGATTTCCCAACATTTCCACCAACCGCGAAAAACAAATTAATAAAAATGAGAGCAAGAGAGGCTGAAAACGATTAACTTAAGTCAGGGTGACTCAAAGAGAAAGAAAAGATGAGTCACTTGTGTATGACTCCACACCAAATAAAAATCCAAAGCTTAAAAGTCCCAGTAAAAGTAAGTAAAGTCAGGACTGCAGGGATCCATGCAGTGACAGTGGCTGCCTCCTCTTCCAGCATGACTTTTATAAGTCACCAGGGCTTGACTTCCCCCCACCAGGCTGTTTGTCCAAGCAACAGGGTAGGAGGACACAATTAGTTGTTAATGGATTAACTAAATTGCCCGGGTCACCCCCCGCAGCCAGAAAATAGTGGCAAAATGACCAGTCGTGGTGCAGGGAGAAAGAAGGGAAAGAGGGGAGATGGGGCCGGGAGGGGATGGATGGACGTGATGGGCTGACAACAGCTTCACACAATAGAGCCAAGTCAAGCACCACCTCTGAGTGGTTATCTCTGCCAGACAAACAAATGAGGAGGACAAAGGCAGACAAATGCATGCCATGTTTCACTACTCACTGAGTGACAGGTAAAGCCACTGTGGGTCCAGGCCCCCAAACATTGGGCAAACACTGCTGGCCCCGACCTCGACTGCCCCGCTGCCCCCTACCCTATCCCACTTCAGACCCCACGCTGAGAGCAATTTGCAGAAGTGCACCCTGCAGACGACCCCATGATCTCATTAAATGTAATTACCATCAGCCATTAGTTCTCGGGGGGGGGAGAAGGGGAGTGAGTGGGGGGGGGACAAGTTGCTCCAGGGAAACATTTTTTTCAACAATTTCTGGTTTCTTTTTAGCTGCCAAAAAGGAATCGAACCACACATCACTTACTTTAAGCACTGTAGTGAAAAAAATAGTAATAATTTCACATTTCAGATTGACTTAAGATGTGGTGATTGTTTGAAGTGAAAGGTCTGATAATATTCCATCAGTATATTTGAAAATAAGCCAAAGAAACAGAAAAAAAGAACATACTGCTTTGGTGAAATGATTCAGACATATTATCACGGAGTAAAAGGGAAAGTTGTTTCTCAGCTTGCAAGGTTGACAATAACAACATGTTTCATGCATGAGGGGTTTCTTTTATAATGTGTATAACCTTCTTCTTGTCTGAATTTCATATGTCATATATCATTCACCTTTTTCTCACATCAAGCAGATGTAATTTACCGCATCCTTCACAGCTGTGCTTTTACCTGAAAAGAGTAAGTGGGCGGTAAGATACTGGTGAGAAGATTGAAAACAAATTAGGACTTCCTGGCTGGTTTGAGTAATACATCCATGAGTTTGAAGGCTTATCAGACACCAAAACGCAGCACAGAGGTTTATAATACTATGAGACAGGATTTTACAGGATTTTAGTCTGGAGAGTTATCACAGGGGCAATCATAATATCCTTGCATTATAAAGGAATATACCAGGAAAATGCATTTTAATGTATGTGACTGTCAAACGCAGAGCATTGCGAGAAAAGTTGAGTCAAGTTCCAACCCTGTGTTTCTTGCCGGAGCCCTCTACATTGGCACCCCTAAGGCCGTATTCAGACCAAATCAGGCGTTGTTGCGAAAATGCCAGTCCTCCCATTCGTTTGAACGAGGGTAGTGCGTTTAGGCTGCAGAGGTGAGGACGCAGCAGCCCTGCAGCAAAAAGTTAAAACAGAATAAACTTTTGGAGAAACGCAACTGATGTCACGCTGCAGTGGCCAATCACGGCGGCGATCAGAACGGAAGACTACCAGCTGAAGAAGAACTTTGTTTACCTGTAGCATTGTAGCATTCGCTTTTTACTGCAGCATTCCACTGTTTACTGAGCAACTGTGAAGATGGAAGAGAGACTGATCGATCAGAGACGTGATGACTGTACATCAGCTGTTCAACCCTGCCACAGATGTTAATTGCAGTGCAGCCACTTGGCTTGTATCACTCTTCAAGCTGGGATTGCTGGTTAGTATGAGACACTCCCACATTGCCACACAACCCTGCACTAATGGCCACAGCGCCTGATTTGGTCTGAATGCAGCCTAATATGTCATCGCAGTGGTCTCATTGAAATTGAAAAACCATTCACTTTTGAAAACCCTCAACTCTGATTGACAGAAAATCTGCCCTGTCCCAGCAACAGCTTCTCACTGCTAAAATCACTGGTTGGTTGAGGACATCGGTTTCTCACAAATAATTATCCAGTTTTTGTCAAAATGGCCCATTGTCATCAGCCATTTCCAAAGCATCTCTCCTCTGACAGAATGGCCACAACCAGAGTTGCCAGGAGATGGCCTTCAGGCAGAGCCATTCTGTACTAACAGGTTAGGGGATGTCAGGCTATGGCCACTCCAACGCTCCGTAAGCACTACGCTACACTTCGTCGCATTCATGTGGGATCACAAGCCTCCAGGCTACCATTAGACCTTGCTCAGTGGTCTTTATCAAGTAATGGTGATCACACTGGAGATGTTAATTTGCTTTGGAAACAATGAGAGGTGATGAGTCTTATGATCCAACTAAGACTATATAATATAGAGGAACTGTATTGTCAGTAATCATAACTTCTGTGTTAACTCAACCTGTCTGAATAGCTTTACCCAACATAGGATTCAGTATTTTCATGCCTGGATAATTGTTAGTAATTTACATATTCTTAGTGGCAGACAGCGCTGATTGGTTACATAGATATCTCAGCTCCAGGTAGTTAAGTCCTTATCAAAACAGGCCAACACAGACTAATTACGTAATTGGCAGTCCATTGGTAGGCACAATGGCAAGTATTGTATTGTGATTATGCAACCATCTGAACAGTTTAATTATTCTGATTCATGTGTATTGAGCACTTAGTAATACTGTAAATGATGTATTAATAAAATAATGGAAAATATGATGCAAAAAAAGTGGTCAAAATACATTTATTTATTTTAAATGTAACTTGTCTGAGTCACTGAGATTTATGAGTTTCAGTCAGACTGAAAATATCTGGCAACTTAGCCAATGTTTTGTAACTTATAAGCTGAAAATTTGAAGATGGTCACTTATTCTCTGCCCTTCTTAATGAGGCGTTTTGGATTTTTTTTTTTTTGCAGCCTAACAATTACCACGCAAACTACAGCTCCCACTCCCTTTCTTTATCACACTCCTCCAAACACGTATTCTTGTTCTACATCCGTACTTACAGCAAGATATCCCCCCGTTTATTTACCCAATGCCAACAGCAGATAACTGTCTCCAAACACTCCTTAACATGCCTCCCCAGTGTTAATGACTCCGCTAATGACGTTCATAATGAATGTGCTCACTGTCACAATCAACATTGCTGTGGGTCTTGCAATTAGGGACTAACAAAAACAAAGGGCAGGGTGATGTTTGTCCATTGTAATGGACCTTGACCCCCCATAGGGAGCTCTGAATGGTGGAGGGCATGAGGAGTCTGCCTTCCCACCACCAAAAAAAAAAAGAAAACATGTTCAGTGCAGGAATGGATAGACAATTGGCAATAAGTCACACAGTGAATATGTATTCCGGGAACTGGAGAACGATAAGGTAAATGTAGTTTCTTCAGAATTCAATATGTAGTTTCAGTATTACTTTGCTAAAAAACACAGTCTAGGGTTTTAGTTTTTAGCTAGAAGACACCAGGTTCTCAAGCGAATGAATCATTTTAGAAAGGGCAGGACAAAGGGATTATAAGCAAATAGTGTTATGTTGATTTAACTATGTGTTCTTCAGTTATGTGCCAGTATGTTTTACTGAAGGAGAGGGAACTCTGTTGATGCACATTGAAAGCAGAGTAGATGTGTAACGAGTGGAAATCATTGTGAAGTTTGGTTTGTCAGAGGCAATTTGGGGATGTTTGTCTGTGGTGACAGAGGTAGAATAGAAAGCTTTACAATTTATGGGGAGATACAGAGATACTCAGCTGTAGAGTCAAGAGCATTAAGGGCCCAGTATACTAGAATACAATAGTATACAGAGCCAAAGGCAGAGTGAATATTGGACTTACATTCATCAGGTGGCCAAAAACACGACTCCAAATGAATCATACTGTTGCTCCATGTCTGCTGGATGTGTACAGTGGCAACTGTTTGCTAACAAGTTCATCATAACAACTTTATAAGATGGCAATATGTTGTGTTTAAACTTGTTCTACTGCCCACAAGTGGTCAAAAACACAATTCCTGATGCTTTAAATATTAAAATAAGGTTAAGAGGCCATGCTAGCAGCTCTGTGGGGCTGTACTGCTTATTGTAAAGAAAACCAAATTGTGAGATGGATTCAAGTTGAGGTAAATGTAAAGATGTTAGTCATTATCATGCTAACATGCTCATTATGACAATGTTAACATGCTAATGTTTCCATGACTTAGTTTAGCGTGTTAGCATGCTAAAATTAGCTAGTTAGTACTAAACACAAAGTACAACTGAGGCTGATGGGAATGACATTAGTTTTGCAGGTATATGTATTTAGTAATAATAATCCTTAATGGATAAATTGAAAGTTTGACCCAATAATGGTGCTACATGAAAAGTCAGGCGATCTTCAAAGTTATTACAATTCATCCTGAGGGGCATGAATGCCTCTACCAAATTTCATGGCAATCCATCCATTAGTTATCGAAACATTTCACTAGAGAATGGTGGCCACAGAGCCACGCTGATATCCATTTTAAAACATCAGCACAGGAGCTACGATGGACGAAGCATTTAACAAATTTAAAGTTATAACAAATCAAAAGTAAGGACACTTTGATTTGAAAAGGTGTTTTAATTAATAACGCTGCAATTGAGATCAAAATTTACACAAATGGCCAACATGAGAGCTGCTCACTGTTGGTGATTCGCTGGTGTCACAAAACACAATGCCTTGTGTCTGGCTGCAGCCCTGTAAGGGCCGAGGGGTATACTTGATCAGAACTAGTTCTTACAATGTGCTGTCCATCCACGTTGGAAATCAAGTGTTTAAAGTTGATCTGAATGGCTTTACTCGAAGGCGAAGTGAAAAGCCGGTCGTCATAGAGGGAAGGAGACGCCATAGTGTTGCACTCATTTGTAAACACAAAAAGTGATGGTAATAGTTGTGTCAAGAATGAAAGAAAGTGAGCTAGAGATAGAAGTTCAAACCCTGGCTCCTTTCTCACCAACCTACAGCTGCCCAGTCATGCCGTGTGAACAGGGAACAAAATTAGCACCCACTACCAGCCAAATGCTGCTAAAATATGTGGCTGGTAGATTTGCTTCACTCACCAGCGAAAAAAACAATGATAATCTATTGAGTGGCTGGTAAAATTTGAACATTCAGTAGCCATTTGGCCGGTGGAGAAAAATGTTAATTTTGCATCCTGGGTGTGAATGTTGCATCGTCAGTTTGGTAAAGTTACAGAAATGGTCAGAAATAGACACTCCAATCCGAAGTCCGCATGGTGTTGGGGATGGGGTTTCCAAAGCTGTTCTGGTGAGTTTTACCATTTGAATCACTGTATATAAGTGCATTACAACCATCCAACACGTAGTATACTGACGGAGTATACTGGCCCCTTAATACACCTGGCAATGTGAATGTCCAAAGCGCAAGCACGCAGTATATTAACATTTACTTCCAGCCTTAACTCTAAATTGGAGTCACATTTTAAACGAGGTGCTAGAATTGCCTCAGAGCTATTTGTCAGTGTTAGTGGGCAGACAGTCTACACCTTCCACAGACACGGCTGATGTTTTATATCACTCCCCATGAAGTGAAGTGAGGGGTGAAATGAAGAAAGCAAATGTTAACACAAACAAAACTTTGCCAATGAAGTTGAATATTATACTCTAACAATCTGACATCTTACATTTTACTTTAAAGTGATGTAAAGCTTGCCAAAACGTTTTTTGAATTATACATGCAATTATATATTTTGTTTTTGATTACCTTTGATTGCCTTATTTATATTTTACAGCCAAACAGTTACACTTCATTTTACCCCTCATTTAGCATGTATGAGCACCATATGAACCCCTAATAAATGGTTTATGACACACTATAGTGTAGCTGTAAGTAGATATTTGAGTATTTATTAATGCATTTGTCAACCATTATGACTCCTATGAAGTATCAATAACTGTATGTATATAAGTTAATAAATCCTTAATAACACATATAACATTGCTGTAATCATGACATTAGATTACACACCTGAACAAATCTCACAACATTTTCTTTAATTATTATTTAACTGCTTGTATACGTGTACAAATCATTCGCATGTGGGTTTAAAGCTGTCAATAGACTCATGAAGACATATTGTGTATGTTATCAATCATCATTAACTGTTCATACACCGGTTATGGATGCTACATCTAATGAGTAATAGCTGTTAACAAATACATTAATACAGACTTAAAAATGTGCTTAGATCTGTTTATAACTACATTATATTGTGTTATAAACCCTTTATTAATTGTTCATATGCTGCCTATATAAACGCTGAATCGAGTTAACAAAACAATCCATGATATGTCCCCATATGTCCCTCACCTTGCGTTCCCATCATTACCATTTTCTGTATGAAGCAGAAAAACATGACGAAATCATGTACTGCATTTATAAACCTTTCAGACTTATAGTTTACAGACAACTGGACTACTTCTCTTGGTTACTTTTGTCATCACAGTCAATGCAACTGTGAACAAAGTTGAGCTGCCATACCCCATCTGTCTGGAATGATGAAGTAATGTCTTCTCTAGTAATTAACTGTGTATTGTCTTAAAAGTGAGGTATCTTTATTGTTGGTGAGACAGATGTTGACTCAGGTAAAGTTAATGACACCTACTTTCATTGTCAGGTTCTTTGTAAATTAGTCATTGCTGCTTTAGAGATCTAAAGATTTGGCAAGAGCTTTCTTCGTTTAAAAAATGGTAATGGTAAAACTGTTTCTATGCAGCATTTTAAGGCAGAAAACGATTAAAAAAGTAAAGGGATGACTTACAACAAAGGTCTTGAATTTGATTCATTTTGGACTGGATGAGTACACCGTGTACCCAGCCTAGACATTCACCAGGAAACCACTACACATAATGGCTTGTCAGTTTCCAATAATGGTAATAAGCCTGCCTCACTGACTCATAACCAACTCTACATCTGTCCTTTATGGTTATTAAGACACGGTGGCAGTAATCCTTTAAAGACACATTTTGACAACTTGTGGTGCTAAAATTAATAATGAAAATGTGCTCATTGTTTTGGGTCCACAGACAAAATAAATGCATTTACGTCATTATTAAATATAACCTCAAATAAACCAAACCTGTCTTCAGATGTTTGAACTGCATTTCTGGTAAGATTTAAATACTGTTCTCTATAAGCTGTTTCTAGTTGGAACAAGACAGAGGAGTGTGACTCCCTCTCTAATGGGAAACAGCCCTGTGTCTTCTTTGTGCCAGGTTAAAAAAAAAAAAAAAAAAGAAGAGGGCAAGGGGAGAATTTGGAGCAAGGGTCACTGGTGGCCAATAGTCACTAATCAGGCCATTCCTCATTATGGATCTTAAAAATTATGGATTTTAAGGATCAC
This sequence comes from Macquaria ambigua, assembly GCA_008360985.2. NCBI lineage: Eukaryota > Metazoa > Chordata > Actinopteri > Centrarchiformes > Percichthyidae > Macquaria > Macquaria ambigua. The sequence goes on along the minus strand of VMKM01000558.1, from coordinate 252,978 downwards.
AACAAATATTATACAAGAAAAACAGCCTGTCAAATATACAAGATCTGAGTAGAAAACACACTTTTTTGGGAGGGAATAGGGGAATTCTTTTCCTCTATTTTTATCCCCATCTGCCTTTCTTGCCCTCTCATCATGATTCCTATGCGACTAGGGAATCCCCTGGTACTTGTAGCTGTCCTGGATGTTTGTTATGTGGCCTTTTGGCAGTCAAACCCCTAGAGAAGTAGTATTCTCCCCATCTTTGATTTCAGCTGACCTTATTTTTCCAAATGACATCCCAGTTCTACATGTGAATCAGCAATGGCAACTTGGGTAATCAGCTTTGTATTGCTTCTGTTGTTGTTTTCCAGACCCACTTCATCAGCATTAAAGGACCAACCAACAGGAACTGTTTGAGTAAGGCCTCCAGAACAGCGTCTGTGCTCCTTTGCATAAGTCCCTGAACTCAACTGGACTCTACTCTCATTTGGTGTTTTGATGATGGTGGTGGGGAGCGCTGTCTAACACATGGCTCCACAACTGCCCATAGGTATTCAAAGACGTGGGATGCTAGTCTATTCTGGATACTGTTTATATCAGGGAAAGCCACAAGGGTTCGCTCTGACGTCCGTTTGCAGCCCACAATATATTAATTTATGAAATGACTGTACGCGCCAACACATCTGCCTTTGCAGACACCCAATGTAAACAGAATTGTGTCCGCTGTCAAAGTCAGTGTCTGTTTTGGGATAGACTATATCAGGGCCTTTTAACTGGCGTTGAACAGACTTTCTGTTACTCATAGACATGCTGACACAAACTCCTGGTTATTAGGAACTCTGTGATTGTGACATTGTATGTTTTTCCCCAATGTATTACCTTGCCTATTACCTTCTAAATGCATCCAAGTGTACAGACAGAAAAATCTGGTTTAAATTAAAACCATTAAAGCTTCTCACTGTTTTGAAGATAGATCCAAGTTCGCCCCAAGTTTGTGACAGTGTCCCATAGTGCCCCTAAATCCCAAAACATCCTTTCAGCACACAATTGATTTTCCACCCAGTTCACAGCTGAGTTTCAAAACATCAATAATGAGTCAGGAGGAAATTCTGAGATTTTGGCTGTTGGATGTTGTAACAGAATCAGTGAATGTATTTTTAATGAGCTTCTCACATCAATCGGCAAACTAAATAGTCTGGAAAGTAGGGGGCGGGAAAAGTCTAGTCATTTGGAACAATTTTATGGGACTTATAAAACCTGTTTCGCTCACCACTCTGAAGTCATTGTGTTTGTGTATTAAAATGTAGAAAACAAACATTATGTAAGTTTATGAGGAATCACAAGACACATTTTGGGCAGAATTCTGCTCAGTGGACGGCTCAGCCGGTGTGTGTTGGGTTATGTCCAATCAGACCCAGCAGATCATCTCCCTCAAACAGCTTTTTCCAATTGACCACAAACGCACTCATTTATCAGATTTGTCAAGTCTGCAACCATCAAGCTAAACTCATTTGACAACTCAAGTATCAGGAGATGAAATAATATTGTAACTTTTCAATTTGATTTATTGAATTAAGCTGACTGTACCTTTTGGTAGCAATATCAGATTTGTTTTTGTTTTTTGCTCATTAAATGGCAGTTTTCTTCATTCAGATTCACTATACAGTCAGCCAGCTCCTTCATTTAACTTAATTAAAACTCAGACATTTAATTGCTATATACGTGCTATTTCAAACTGTGCAGTACAAATTCACTGTTTGAATTGATGTTTTCAGTAACACATTTTTATATTCAGTATTTCAGACTGTTTAAAAAATGGACTTGTTTAAAAAAAAAAAAAGCATGTGTTCATATTATTGTCCCCGGGGTTAACACAAGCTCAAATTAGACTGCTGAATCTACATGTTTAGTCTGCCTCTGAACAAACTCCCACTCAAAAACTCTGAATTTATGGCATAAAACTGTCCTCCCCAAAAATACGTCTGCATAGCTCGTCTGTGCAGCAGCTTATTACAACCCATATTTACGTTTGTATGTACGGCGACCTCTAGTGGCCGTAGTAATTATGACAGGAGCAAACGTGGATATCCGGTGAGGTAATATAAAGAGCAACAAAGTCAGCATAGGGAAGAGGTCGGGGTGGATGGATGGGTCAAACAACACAGGACTTTCACCCAGGAGACCGCTGATTATTAAGTCAAGGTTGACGTCACATAACTTAACTTACTAACGTAGTTATTTTAACCCAAACCATGATCTTTTCCTAAACCTAACCAAGTAGTTTTGGTGCCCAAACCTAACCAAACTGCGACCGCATCCCAACGTTAACTACGTGTTTATTATTGTTACCATGACGACGAAGGTCCAGTACACCTGTATAAGTCATTTTGGGAGTCATATCTTCTGCCACCGGTAGTAATTTAGTAAACGCTCCTGTGGGCCATCTTAAACAACCTATGTGGTGGTAGGGGTTGGAGGACTTGTTGCATAATACTAGTAGAGTGGAGCACCTCATGAGAAAGAAAGAAGACAAGGCACATGAGGGAAAACAACACCTGCACACACACACAGAGAAAGCTTGAAAAAGTAATACAGACATTTAGAAATTTTCTATATGAATAGAAAGAAAGAACGAAAGGCATCCTTTTGCCCTGTTTTATGTGTGTATTTATGCATTTTGGTTTATGCATGCACCATGATATCTTGTGTGTATGCTGGTACAGAGTGAATTCAAGTATGAAGCTGAGATTTTCTCACCAGAGAGTCTGTGGAGACACATTTTATCATCTTCAACAGCTGGGCAAGAATTTGACAATTTGAATTTGACAAAGCACCACATGACGTCCTCCTGTCTCCGACCTGTCTACATACACACAGAATTAACACCTAGAGAGAATGTCATGGTATGGAAAATAACATCAGGAAAAAATACATCAGGGGTGTTCACAACACATTTCATAGTTGCTTGGTGTAACTCTTAATACTCAATACGCATGCTGACTGATATTTCATCGTCCCATCCCACTGGGAGATTTGTAATCAAGAGCATAGCAGCAATAAGTCGCAAATATTAAAGGATAAGGCTGGTAATAATTTGTATTTTCCTTATTGTCAACAAATGCTGTGAAAAACCAACAATGAATTTATCTTACTAACAAGTGAGGTCTGTGTAACCAAAGTCGGATATAGAATATTCCTCTGTGCTATAGAGCTCCCTTATTATCCAAAAATAATTAAAAAAACATAAATGAGTCACACCGATTCACTGGCATGTTTGCTTATTACAATAAACACACACACTAGTTTATTTTGGGTCAATTCCACATACACTGGCCTGCTGCCAGAAATACTCACTAGAGCACCAAATGTGTATTAATCCGCAGTTGAAAATAGACCCCAACAAATACACTATTCACTCCTGTTTGAGTAACGTTTGCGAAAACCTACAGAGCCCAGCTGTTTTAGGAGCCTTTAAAAAACAGTTCACTATACAGTTCAGTGATTCACACTACTTCTGACAAATGCAACTTGATTAATAAAGAAACGCTCTGCGTCAGTCTCCGTTAAAATGAGTACGTTTACTCAAGTACTGTACTTAAGGTCTTGAGTATTTCCATTGTATGTTACTTTATACTTTATACTCCACTACATTTTGGAAGCCAGTATTGTACTTTTCACTCCACTAAATTAATTTGACAACATTAGATACTAGTTACTTTGCAGATTCAGATTACGGATACAAATATAAATAATATAATAAATGATGATGTATTATTATAGATTAAGCTACCCAGCAGTATATAAAGTAATTAAAATTAGTCCCACCTGCAACATTAAAGTGATGAACACATTAATGCATCAATAATTATAATATTTATTTAATAATTATTCTGAAACAGGCCATTCTGCATAATGAGTAGTTTTACTTTTGGTACTTTGAGTATATTTTGATGCTAATACTTTTGTACTTTAACTAAAGTAAGATTTTGAATGCCGGACTTTTACTTGTAACAGGAGTATTTCTACACTGTGGTAAAGATCTGAGTGCTTCTTCCACCTCTGCTGACCACCCCACAACACCACCAACAGTTACTAAAACAATCCTTGCAATGCATCTTTCCATTGTCACATCATCCTCAGCTATGGAAAGCTGAAAAACATGTGCTTAGTAAACCTGTGTTCAGTTGAAATAAAGAAAAAAAAAGAAAACTTACAAATTGCATTAAGTAATATTTCTACAAAGAAACCACAGGGGAAACCTTTCTCAAAATGTCAACCATTTAACAATATCACATTTGTTTTGGTTCATCATGCTTCCACATGGGGGAGACATGCTCCTCCCAACTCCAACCCCATTTTATTGGTTTGGAAGGAAAGAAAAAAAATGTAGAAATACATAAATATTACCTCTTTATGGAAGTCTTACAAAAATCCAGAGCACTGTTTGAGAAAGAAACAGAGAGACAAACACAAGGAAAGAGACAGAGTGAGACAGACAGACAGATGAACAGACAGAGGGGGGAGTGAGGAGTTATTTCAAGGAGTAGAAAATAATGAGGTTGGAGCAAAGGTAGAGCAAAGAGAAAAGACAACTCCTCACTCTGCAACACTTCAGCTGTTTGTCAACTCTTTTCCTGCCATGGATCCATCATCCCAGAAGTTACTCTGAGGGCCAAACAAGGACGTAAAGCAGAGAAGAGAGACAGGCAGAGGAGGAAGAAAAGCAGTAAACCTTGGCTGAGGTGAGGAAAAAGCAGTTGTGTGGGAGAGCAGAGGCGAAGGGAGAGCGACGAAAGGCGGGGGAGTGGAGGAGTGAGGCGCCCCGTTCTTCCAGCAAAGTGAGAGGGGAAACGGGGAAAAGAAGAAGAAGAGAGGAGTGATAAAAGAGTTGGGGAAGGAGGGCGAAGAGTCAGCTGGACATGGGGATTTGTGCTGTTCTCCTCATCTGTCTCTTCCAGGCTGAGCTGGGGAGAGTCTGGGCTCAAGAGCATGAAGGTAAGCCCCTGTTCTTCAATGCCAACAGCAAATACAGACAGGTATTAACATGCATTCTAATATTAACACCATTTTGACTGCCTTTTTCCAGAACAGACTGTCAAGTGCTGTGCAAGACAGCTTTCAAATATCTGAATTCAGGTTAGAAGAAATATTATCTGACCTGAATTCTTGCCACTAACTCTGGCAACAGACAAGACTGAAAAATGTTTTTGGGCACTTTTTGTGGGTGGATTTTGTATGTATGTGTGTGTGTGTGTGTGTACATATGTATGTGTGAAGCTAACAGGTCCCTTGACATTTCTCTCTGTCAGTCACAGGAAGCACACTGTGTGTAGGTCTGGATTTTCTTAGGATGTCATTCCAAAACCTCCGTATTTCCGATTTGAAAAAAAACCAAGTGTCTGGTGTTCATTTGCTTGAAGAATACGGATCATGTGATCGGAAATCCTGCATTTTAGCGGATAAGTGCTTGAGGTTAACCAGTAATTTCAATTATGACTGGTGTTTTCATTCCAGCAGGAATTTTTATAATAGCAAAAAAAGTCAATGAGAGCAGCAGCTGAGCCTGGAATACATAAATTTGGAAAGTTTTTTGCTTTTCTATGTTGCCTTATCTCATCAAAAACTGTCAAATCACCCAAAATACTATGTGCTTGGTTGTTCTGTGCATCTCCTGTATATGTATGCTGTATACTCCTCTGCCTTTCCGTGTGTGTGTGTGTGTATATGTATTTTTGTTCTCCTCGGAGATACATTATTTTTAGCCAGCCCCCGTTCTTCCACTGCTGCTCCTCCTCCGACAATCAGTGGTGCTCCAGTTTCTCTGGCCTCTCCTGTGGTCCCAGTTCCTCTGATCAGGGGCCTAGCTCTGCAGACGACAACCCGACACACTGTGTAGAGACCAGAGAGGCAGATCCCCCCTAACATAAGACAACTTAAAGTCCGGCAAAATGTCCACGCTCATCTTCCCCACTAAAATACGCTAAAAACCAGGATTCAGTTCAAGTTGTCAGCCTCACTCCTGTGCAGCAGGGTTCCTATTTTGGGCGCTTTTCCCACAGCCTGATAGCTTCATCTTAGTGCTTATTCACACCAGAAAGTGGAACAGCTCTTGGCTAAAGAGGTGGTGCTGGAAGCTCATCACTTTGATTGAAGGGAAAGGAATGTATTGGTACCATCCACTCCTGTCTGCAGACCATGCCACATCTCTTTTGCAGAGCAGCGTTACATAAAATTGGTTGCAATGCTGTCCCCATTCTCTCAAAGGTCAGCACCGTCAAGACTGAACAGCCCAAATTTCAGTGTCAAATTTCTCCAGGAATTTGACACTGAAATTGAAGTGAAGTAAATCCATTCAGATTTACTTCACCTGGTCAGAAATGTAGCCATTATAAATGCTGTGGCCTTTACATGTGTCTGCTGCATGTAGGATATCAAATTGTGAATTCAAATCTGTCTGTGGAAATATCTATTCAATGTGTCATTCATGTGCAAACACAGGTTTCATTGGCAGTTTATGAAAACAAGACTAACAGTCTACAGCATGCTAGCAGCTCTGTGAGGCTGTAAATGCTAAATGCTAATGTCAGCATGCTCACAACAACGCTAACATGGTGATGTTTAGCAGGTATACTGTTTACCATTATCACCATATTAGTTTAGCATGTTAGCATGCTAACGTTTGCCAATTGGCACTAAACACAAAGTACAGCTGAATCTGATAGGAATGTCAATATTTTGCAGGTATTTGGTCATAAACCAAATTATTGGAAAAACTGAAATTTTGACCTGATGACAGTACTAGATGAAAGTCAGGTCATCTCAAGGGTGTCTGAACCAAATTTCATGGCAGCCCATCTAATAGTTGTCAAGACATTTCAGTCAGAACCACAAATGTCAACCTGCTGGTGGCACTATTTAGGCAAAGTTGTGGGATCACCAAAGTCATTAAGATACATTGTCTGAGGACCATGGACGCCTGTACAAAATGTAATTGCACTCCGTCCAGTAGATGTTGAGATATTTCAGTCTGAACCAAAGTGGTGGAGTGACCGACAGGCCGACATTACACGGCTAAGAAACCGCTACCTTGAATTTAATCAACGTATAAAAGTAAGTTATGTTTCCCCCTCCGTGAACCACTCAGGCCTTTTTTCTGTTACGCAGGGGCGTAGCTAGAAACTCTGTCACATCTCCCAGAAAAGGTTACTGCACCTAGAACATCCCACTGTTCCTGACATGCTGACTAAGCTCACTATATGGAGCTTAGTCAGCATGTCTGATTCTGCCAGTGTTAATGGCGTTCTGGTGTGACAACAAAATGAAAGCGTAGAGGAGATTCCTGGCTTGAAATTGTTGTATGTAACGTCAGGCATCATAAAATGCATGCATCATTTGATATTGATCACACATAATAAGATATTCGGTCAAAAAATCTTAACATGGTGACCATTTCAGCAGTTTTCAAGTGACAATGAAGATTAAACGTTTTTGTGCAGCTATTAATTCCAATACAATTTAATGTCCCTGAAAAGAAGCTACGTTCGGGAGTAACATGAAGACAATTTGATTCACATTGATGGATTCTGGATTCAGTCTGCAGATATTAATAGGTTTCACACTGGATGGCATCCAGACAATCTAAATCTGACAGGCCCCCGTTCAGATCAATAGTCTAGGTGGGCCTGAAGTTGCAGACAAATGACCTAAATGAGCTAAAAATGCCACAACACCAATATTTTCTCTTAAACTTTTTCTAGGTTGCCACCAAGAGAAGATCTTCAGAGTCTTATTATTTTAGTCTAACTTTTACTTCCTGGAGTTCCAAACCAAAGACAACAAAGACCACAAACAGCCCAAGAATATCATCATGTAAATGTAGCTTCCAAATAGAAAACTGAACATCAGTTATCAAAAGCTCACATCTGTTAATCTGACAGATGTGAGATGTTCACATCAGTTCTGTAAGAAAAAGAGATTTTCCTCACAGACAAAGATTGTTGTTGGAATTTGTTAAATCACATAATCAAATAAATTTGAATTAACAATTGATTTCAATTAAAAATTCATTTTAATGTTGATTCTGAAGGGATTCAGATTAGCCAGGAGCTACTGTACATTTCTTACTGTAAAATAATCTCGTATTGTGAAAACTATAAATACTGCAACACTGAAAAAACAGACTGTGAACGACTACTGGCCAACTCCATCTGCAAACTAGAACTACATGTCCGCTGCACTAAAAATGGAAAATAAGTTCCAAATTGTAACAAAAAATAACTCCCTGACAGTAACTCAAACATTTTTTAAACTCTGAGCCTGATCCATGTGTCCATATTTATCTGAACGCCACATTTTTCCTTTTCTTTTTGGGTTCTTATCAGTCCAGCTGCCAGTGTTTGTGATTGTGTGTTATGGTTACTGCTGTTCCTCTGAGTGTAAGGTGCCAAATGGCTTCCTCCCACGCCATAAGCTCCAGGCTGGTTATAACACAGATCGCCCTTTTAAAATCCAACCACAATAAAACCACTGTGCTAAACTGCAGTGACACACACTGACACACGTAGCAGTGACCTCGTGTTGTGATTACTGTTCCACTGATGATTCTTTTGCCAGAAGAATGCAGGTGCTTTACTAATCTCTGTCCTGACACTAACACTGTGTCTCATCTCCAACAGCACACAGGGTCAAGACTTTGTTTGTATCTTGAGATTTAATCATCTCCCCTCCGCTGTGTTTGGAAGGTACATAATGGTTCACTCTCTTCTGTGTATCTGCCTCTGGAGTAAAGATGTTGGCCTTTTGTTCTCTTTTGTTGAGCCTGCAGATAATTCTCTTTTCCTTTCCAGGACCAAGTACAAGCCTTTGTGCCCTCAATGTATCCTCGCTTCGACTTGAACTTCAAAGTGTTTCTGCATTTACCCAGAAAAAGGAAATTTATTTTTCATCCCTGGACTTCCTCCAGGTGAACAGACTGAAAGACCATTTAGCTTTTGTCTCAGTTGAGGAACGCGGCTTTGGTTTTTGTCTAGTGTGTCTTCAGTTGCTGCCCAGCCTTCAAAAGCTGATTTCAAACAGTAAAAATGTGACCTCTTAGATGTCTGTAATCTACAACAAATGATTAAGGAAATGACAGATAATAAATAACTTGAATTCTGCTCAAGATATAAAAACAAGTAATGAAAGAACGTCACAGAGCTACTGTGTGTTTCCGGAAAAAGCAAGAGGGGAATATGAAACAGGCGCGTGGGAGAGGGTAATGGGATGAATGAACACAATGTGTATATCCAGATTGCATATGGCTCACAATGATGTGTCCTAGTTCAATGTGACTCCCAACACCCACTAGATTTTCAAGGTGGTTGCTGCAATGCAGACCCATCTGAGGAAGCAGATACAGCAGACACCTTTGCCATGCAGGTGCCACCGTCTCAAAAGAGCTGTTTGTTAATCATACAAAAAATAGGAGTAGAGGTCTAATTCCCACTTAGGTCAACACTCCTGGCACTGCAAGATATGTTGGATTAAACAGCAGGAAATCTGACATTCTGCGGATGCACGGATATAAATTGACACCATCCTAGCAGTTAGCAGGAATATTATTCTAAATTTAGAGGACTGTCACAATCATTTCCATGCATTTTGTTCTAATAGAGGAGGCATCATAGTGTATTTTTGCAATTAAACCAGCTGCTATTCACCAGCAGATTTGTCACATCCATCACTTTTTTGGGCCCCGTTTCAAATTCACCAGGATGTTTTTCTACTCCAGTTTGCACATTCCCAGTGCAGGTTCCACATACACGTGTCTGCCAGACCTGATGCTACCGAGGTCATCTTAACTCAAGTCCTTATGCAAAGCCCAACCCCCTGTTGAACTCTTTTTAGCCCCCTTTTTTTTGTTGGAAGTTCATCCAGGCCCACATGCAGACAGTTAGACAAGGTTAGAGATGTTCCAGGAAAGCTCAACACTTAGGAAGTTTGTAAAGAAAAATCTGAAAGTGGCCTATAAAGTGTAAAGGCTGCAGAAAAATGTAAGCACAATCATATACAGGACGTTCTCTAATAACTAATGCATAGTCCCTGATCTGTCCTTCCAGTCTTCCTCCTCCTCAAAGCTTTTCCTCATCTCTTCCCCCTGCTGTTTGACGCCTCCTCAGCTGTTTGGTGATGATGAGTGCTGCCAATCTGACCCAATTAGGAGCCTCTTGTTCTGAAGCCATGGAAATAGCTTCTACTGCACCGTAATCAAACAAGATTCCTCATTAGAGCTGTCTCCCCTGTGTGTGTGATAACCTCTCTTTTTTTTCTCTTGTCCCATTTTGTTTCTTAAGTCTCTTTTTTCATTGTCTCTTTGGCATTGTATTTGACTTCTCTAACAATAGACAATTCACTCCATTCAATCCTTATGCAACAAGAGCACCCCAATGAGGTATAGCTGTCAGTTAGCCTAAAAATAACTACATTTTGATTCTGAATCTGATGATAAAATCCTGCAGTATCTTACAGCATGAGGGGCAAGAAGTCACTGCGCCCGACCAAGAAACAGACCCACACATAACCCCCTGTAAAACCACAACTTGATGTTTTTTATACTTGAATTTCTGTATGGATTAAACAAACAAGATATAATGTGTTAATCAGTGAGATTTAGAGATGCTGGTTGGCAGATTTTGTTACCTTGGGACAGAGCCAGGCTAGCTGTTTCCTACTGTTTCCAGTCTTTATGCTAAGCTAAGCTACCCGGCTGCTGGCTGTAGCTTCATATTTACCATACAAACATGAGACTGATATCAATCTTCTCATCTAAATCTCTGCAAGAAAGCAAATCAGCATATTTCCCAAAGTGCTGCACCATTCCTTTAATGGCCAACTACTAACATATAATCTGCTGTATCTAACAAACAACAAAGAGAGTCCAAATGCCCAATATCCAATAGGTAGTGGCAATATTTAGATGTCATCTCACATATTTATGTTTCAGCACAGAGGAAAAACACCTTGTATGCAGACACCCAAACATAGTACCCATCTCATTCCAAAACCATGGGTATTATCTGCTGCTATAACAGCCTCCCCTCTTCTGGTTTCAGTCGTTCCACCAGATTTTGAAACCTAGCTGCAGGGATTTGGTCCCATTCAGCCACAAGAGCATTAGTGAGGTCGGCCACCGATGTTAGGTGATCAGGTCTGGCTCACAGTCGGTGTTCCAGTTCATCCCAAAGGTGATGGATGGGGTTGATGTCAGGGCTCTGTGCAGGCCAGTCAAGTTCTTCCACACCAAACTGGGAAAACCATTTCTTTATGGAGCTGGCTTTGTGCAGGGGGGCACTGTCATGTTAAAACAGGAAAGGGCCTTCCCCAAACTGTTGCCACAAAGCTGGAAGCTAACTATTGTCTAAATTATCATTGAATGCTGCAGCATTAAGAGTTTAATTAGAACAAACAGACCTAGCCAAACCAAGAAAAACAGCTCCAGACCGAAACTACAAAAAAGAATGTGGACAAGATCCAGGGTGTCCACATACTTTTGATCATATGTTGTAAACAGTTTAAAAAGAAAGAGGCTGAGGGGGGGTCTGAACCTCCAGCTGGCTCTTGTCTTTCCCTCTCTCAAGATGATCATAACATGCTGTTACTTAATTGCTCAGTTCAGTGAACTAACAGCTCACATTAAATCTAGACAGCAAACTGGATTTATTCCCTCAATTTGTTCCTCAGTAGGAAAACAGCAGAGAACTTCACCCTGCTGAACGATCAGCGAGTTCTGCTGATCGTGCAACTCTGACGACCGAAAATGTGCACAGGACAGTGAGTCATGGATCAGTTTACTGTCGAAAAAAAGAAAGGAATACATTCCTCAAGAAAAGTAAATGTGAAAAAATATAAACATCCATCTGTGAGCTGTTGAGCAGATGACAAGAAACCCACTCAAATGTAGGTGGTCAGCAGAGACTTAATACACACACACAGACATGGCTCCACATGCATTGTGTGCATACACAGGAATACCTGGCCAATAAAGAACGCTGGCACCAAATGAAGGTTGTATTATGCTTCACAATTAGTTCATAACCATCTACGGTCCAGCCAAAACACACATTATTAGTTTAAAATGCAGAAATTAAAAAGAAATCACAGCACTATTTCTGCATGACAGATGTAAAGAAAATGAACTCATGAGTCTTTTGTTTTTGGTTTTGTGAGTTGGGTCTTTCTGTGAGTTATTCCAAACATGGATTTCATTTTCTGCGGACATGTCTACCTGTTAATGATCCAAATTATGGTAACCAATAAAGAGCAGGTGTGACCACAGGGTGTAAAAGCAAAACTGTTTCAATTGCATTTAAAAGACAACATTTTACCAGATAATTTTGGGGCTCTTTTCACACATTTTTAAATTAAGGACAGAATTCAATTATCATGTTTTTCTCAAAAGTCTGGAATCTAGAATTTGGTGCTTTACTTGTTGAGGAAGTGACAGTGTGTATCTATTTGATGGTCAATAACAGGTGAAGAGTTACTATCGTATGAAGAAAACATGGCAAGAAAAAAACATCTTGACCGTGCAAGAGACATCTGTTTGTTCATGGATTCAGTCCTCCTGGATGTCTCTGCATGCAGGGCCCACATGTGTTGACTGGTTAGTAGCTATAATGCCTGTCTTGTTCTAGATGCGCTGAGTGGGACTCCTGTGCGGGATCCGTCCGGTTTTCACAGAACCAGGAGGGACCAGCAGAGCCCACACAAACACAGAGAAGCCCGCAACGCAAAGCCTGAAGGAGGAGGATTTGATATCAACATCCTGCCTGACAACATGACCCGCATAGTGGTGAGATCCAAACAAGTGACCCTTGCTAAGTCCCGCCTCCCTTAGTTACTGTTACTGCTTTCCATTCTAGCACGGCACATATGCAGTTTACCATGATGACGGTGAGGATTACCACTCAAAATTTCTACAGAAATGTGAAACAGTATGTCCTTGATTTGTAGATCAAGACAAAAGCAGCTTCTCATAGCTGACAACCGTAGATTTTGTTGGGTGAAATGACAACTGTTGCTGGCAGATTTCATCAGCTGTAATTAGCTAGCTAATTAACGTTAGCTCCGTGAGTTGGTTGAAACTCCAGCTAATGCATTTTAAAATCCTGCAAAAGGGTTGTAAATATCCTCTTAAAGACTACACACATAATCTCATTGCTCAGACTGAGGCTAAAGCTGGTAAAAAGTTAGCATCCTCATTCAGTATTTCATGGTAGCTAGTTAGCCCTAGTACTATAAGGACAATGAAAAACGTTGTTTAATTTTTGGATGTTTACTAAAATCATACTTGGTCAACAATAAAGTGGTTAGATTTATGCTTCACCTTTACAAGAGAAAAGGCCTTGAGGAGATGTTTGGAAAACATAATGCTTGGGTTTGGCTGGAGTTGTTGGAGTCTAAACTTCAACTCTACCAAAGAGGTGCTAACATTAGCCTAAACGTAGCCCTGTTCTCAGAAGACATCTCAGATGTTTCAGTAAAAAAGCGGCTGTGCACAGCTCTTTAACAAATGCTGAAGCAGTTATGGCTAGTATTTTTCAATTTTACAAGAGAAAAGACTTCAAGGATGAAGACTAACTGGTTGGTTTGGCAAATGTACGTCTGGTTAACGACCCCAGCTGTGTTAAAGAGCACAGCCGCTTCCCCGAGCTTTTCAATGGAACCATCCGCCTCACACCCAGAGGATGAGACAGTCCCAAACAGGGTTAGTCTGAACTCTGATATAGTGCCATCCAGAAGAATGGGGAGGTCATTATCCTACATAGCCAGCTAGCTACCTAGCTATATCCATGGAAAATAGCACAAAAATGGTGACCAGCATGGGTGGCTGTTGTAAGTTGACATACACACATGAGAACTTTTAAAATGGCCTATTTCTTAGGGCTTCATGAAAAACATTTTGTTAACTGCTCCTAGCAACTGTTGCTGTAGCTTTGACGTCGCCATGACGGATACGCCACTTGCTCCTGATTATTTTGGAGGGGAAAATATACATACACATACATACATATATATATATATATATATATATATATATATATATATATATGCATGTATTACCCCTCCTTTAACCTGACTATGGATAATATTGTGCTGAAAGGTAAATCAGAGTAATAATCTTTAGAATCTGCCAAGCTAGAGAAGCTTTGAGTGGAGGTCATTGTTATTAGTTTTCTGTCCGGTGGACTTATCCTGTGCCATTTTCCATTCATTACCTTTTACATCTGTGTGTGTGTGTGTTTGTTTGAGTGTGTATGATGAGGTTTTATTTGTGTCTTATGTCCCAGACTCTTCTTTCACTTGAATCAGTCTCAGTAAAATTCAACCCGAATAAATTGTGTTGTACGTTTTTTTCCCTCTCCCTACAATTCAAATTGAAAACAGACGACAGCCTCGTCCTGCCAACTTACAGTGTTTGTTTAAGCGTGGCTGTGTGTGAGTATGTGCGCGCTCGTGAATGACTCACTCGGACAAGATCACAAGTAGCCCTGTTGTACTGCTGCTGTTGCCTTTTTTGAGGGAGGTCTGATCCCAGTTTCCAGTTCCCAGTCAGCTGTGAGGGAGAAGTACATGATTGTTCCCTTCTCCTCACCTAGAAATCCCACACCCGCCTCTAGAAAACATAGGCTGGTGTCAGGCAGTGGAGATGAGAGAAAAAAGTGGGTCACTTACTGTATATGGAGCAGCCGGAGAGGCAGTGAGAGCGCTGCATTTAACTGCTCCACTTTCTGAGCCCACACTAAACCCCAGAACCATTGCTCTCTGTCACCTTGAACTGTGGCATACATTAATATTGCCATCAAGACTGGAGATCCGTATGAAGACACATGCCCTCGTTGTCAAAGCGCTGTGTGTAATGCATAAACAGCTCCCCCAAGTGGAACTGTATGGACAGAAATAGAGGAGATAAATCCCAGATGTCTAGTGTGGTGGTTCCCAACCAACCCCTTAATACAAAGCAATTTCCTCTTATAACCTTTTTTGATTGATTGTATGTCTTTGATTTGTGAACAGATCAATCAAAGGACGATTTTTCCTTCTCAGATTGTCACAAGATTTGTCAGATGTAAGGTTTTTCACAAGAAAAAAGCAAAAAGTAGAGAAAAGTCTCCAAATAAGTACATGACTCTGTGTCTTACCTTACGACTCCTTAGATTCATCCAACTCCTCGTGGGGTGACCCCCAGGTTGGGAACCACTGTCCTGGTAAAATGGCTGGGGGAAAAAACTAAACAAAACAAATTAATCAACTGTTCTAGTCAAGGTATTATTAATGTAAATCAATGGATTTCAGGCTGATGATGACTCTTGATAAAAACAGAAATATGCAGAGGTTTGTGTAGGAAAAAGGGTAAAAGAGGGTGTACACAATTGTCTCTTTTTGTTACAAAATGTTGTGTAAAATTAATACTAGGGAAGAACAATTGTTGAATCACATTTTGAAAATGTGCCATTTTTAAATCACAAGACCCAGAATTTTAATAACATTATTAACAATTTCTTAACAAGCTGTAAAAACATGTGAAAAGGCAGTCAAGGCTGTTGAGACGACTGTTGCCAGCAAATGTACTCAGCTGTAGCAAATTACCATTAATTAATTCTGTGAGCTGGTCAGACTTCAAAATTCTTGGCTGACGTCTTGGTAATATGTTCTCTACCTGCCAATGTCTGTAATATAAATATATATATATATATATATATATGTATATACTATTAACACTCAACCAGAGATGGTTTCCTTGAGAAAGAAGCACCATGTTGTATCTTTTGGCTGTACCTTTTAAGTTGACTTTTCTCCAACTGACAACAAAAAGCACCTGCAAATAAGTTTGTGATAATGATTGGTACAAATCTACTGCATATTTATTTAATACTACGCCACCAAACACAATACTGGCCTATAGAGTTTAATTTCTAGAAAATAATTGAAATTTGAATTGCAATCACAAAACTGGTCAGAAGAATGAACTAACTGGCACCTACAATCATTTAAGAATCGTATGGCAAAATGATATGAATTGTGATATAGTCACATCATTAATAATGCAAATCAATGGCTGTTGAACCTACTCTGAACTATCTCACCATGAATAATGTTTTCTGAAAACTTCACTTTCCTAATGAGTGCCCTCTTTCTCTCAGGCGGACTCCCAGAGGTACTACAGATGGCAGAGTTTTGGTCCAACAGACAGGCGGACTGAAGACTTGTGGGTCAATCTGAACACCCTGCACAAGAGCCAAGTCCAAATCCATGGCATACTGTCCAATACACACCGACAGGCAGCGGTGAGATGAGCACACACACGCATGTACACACACACACATAACTGTCTGATTTAACACAGAGCCATGTCTGATATTTTGTCTTTTCCACAGAGGGTGGCACTTTCTTTTGATTTCCCTTTTTATGGACACTACTTGAGACAAATTATCGTAGCGACTGGTGGTGAGTTTCTACTTTGCTCTTCCAATCAGGAGATCAAACGTCTACCAGTGTGCTGGAGGAGACTTTGTTACCCTGGGGAAATATTCAGGCATACTGGGCTATAATAAATCTTTTTTTTTTTTGATGATTTTTAATTGCTTAAAGACTTGGTGCACACTAGCCTGTGCATGTCCTAAATTTTTTACCCAAAGAAAAATGATCATGCAAGAGAGAGAGTTATTTGTTATATTCAACATTCCTGCTTCATTTCCACAAAAATGCTACTATGTTAATGAATGTGCAGGGGATGGGCAGTAAATGTGTACAAGCATGCAACATGCACTGCAATGGTCCTTAAAGCGTTTTTAGCATCTGTACCTGTGTTTCTGCCCCCTCCCCCCCAGGGTTCATCTTCATGGGGGAGGTTACTCATCGAATGCTGACTGCCACACAGTACGTCGCTCCCCTCATGGCCAACTTTGACCCCAGCTTCTCCCAAAACTCAACAGTGAGGTACTCGGACAACGGTAAGTGGGAGCTCCTCTGTGAAGGCAGTCAGGTTTGGGAGCTCCTGGTTTTCTTTGACCAGCCTCTGTATCCTGCTCTGCTCAGGTAATCTATTTGTGGTGCAGTGGGACAAAGTGCGGCTAAAGGACCGAGAGGCTGAAGGACCTTTTACTTTCCAGGCAGCCCTCCACAGAAATGGAACCATTATTTTCAACTACAGAGATGTAAGTTATGGATTTCAACTAATCCGTTTTCTTCATCATCTCTTATTCAGTTCATGAATGTATTTTCCATTGGCAAGGGGAAATGATCCTAAGATTGCATGTCATGTTTAGCCATGTTAAAACAAACACAGCTGTTATTTTTCAGATCCCTGTACCAGTGGTGAAAATCAATTCCACCGAGCATCCAGTGAAAGTGGGACTGTCTGATGCTTTCATGGAATTCCTCCCCTCTTCACAGTCCTCAGGTCAGTTCTCAAAAAAACTGTAGGTTTTTTGTTTTAACACAACTGACTTTAAAGTATAAGAACATGTATGTATTGCTGCCACTGTGACAAAAAAAATCTTGTTTCTTGATTCTGTTTCTTGTTATATGTTCAAGTTCATTATGAGCTATCAACCTCATATCAATTTCATTATAAAAATAAATGCATTCACACAGCAAAGTCGCCTTTAAACCACACGGAGTAGAGACACATATCTTGCAAAGATACTAACATTTTATATTTGTCTTGAAGATGCAAAGCACCGTACTATCTATGAGTACCATCGTGTTGAGATTGACACCACAAAGATTGTTAGCAGATCTGCTTTTGAGTTCACGCCTCTGCCCAGTAAGTGTCCTTACAAACCGACCTTTATACGACGGCCTAGCCTCATTATTCACCTCTCTAACTCCACAACGCTGCATTATCTGATTCCTCCAGCTTGTCTTCAACACACATCCTGTGACCTCTGCCTAACATCCAACTTCACAACTGGCTGTGGCTGGTGCAACACACTTCAACGGTAGGATGAAATTCTGAGCGGTTTATCTTGTAATGAAGCCTGTAGAGAGCCTGGCTCTTGTCATGTTGTTCTCACTGAGTTTCAGATGCTCTGACGGTATCGACCGGCATAGACAAGAGTGGTTCGATTACAACTGCCCTGAAGAGGTGAGATACATTTCCCATTAATACAACAGAGAAATGAGCAGCTGTTTCAGTCTTTCTTGAGCCACTCCTGTGGGCATTCACTCAGGCGAAAGGCACATGTGAGGACTACAACCCGGTACTACCTGAGGGATCTATGAGTTCCTTCAACCACTCTTCCCCAGGTCCAACACCTTCTTCAGCAGTGCTTGAAGACCAGCCTGTCACTAGAGGTACTTTACTCTGAAGCAGGAATCTGGGGGGAAACAGATAGTGAGGTATGTCAGTGAAGGTTCGTCTCTAATATCCAGGTGGGACAATGTCTGGAGAAAGCTGAATCCAAATCACTGGACTGGAGTTTTGATTGGCGATTGATTGATTTGGTTGAATCGAAATTTCAGTCTGGTGACTTGGATTCAGCCTCTCCAGAGATAATGAGGATTTTGTGGTTTAATTTGACAAATGTTCAAATATATTTATAATGGTACAACATATCAGACTTTGTCAGGGATAGAACGCTAGAAGTCCTGTTCAAACACCAGGGACAACAACAGAAGAAGTTTCTGTTGTTGTCCCTGGTGTTTGAACAGTCCAAAAACCTTTATCAAGACAGAGACAGGCATTCAATTTCTGACATTAAGATATATTAGAAAATAAGAACTGAAAAACTAAAGAACTGATTCATGTGTCCAAACAATTGATACGATTTTTCAGAAAGCAGACAAGGATAAAAAGTTTATAGATGCCCATAAATGAAATCACATCATTAAAGACAACAGTTGTGTGACATAGTTCAAGAGGCACGATAAATGCAGCTCTACATACAAAAAACATAACATTTCTCATCTAACTGTTAACAGCTCTCTGTTAGCTTTAGATCCTTCAAAATATCTTGACGCTTTATGGTGCATATGTGATCAGCTTTCAGATTGGTGCACTTACAGTAAAGAATAATTCTGGTTTATTACAATTTGGGTGTTGTTTTCTTAGTTTTGGCCATCATTCTTTTCAGTAATAATAACTTTGTACTCATCAAGTTAATTGCTGAGATCTGAGAAAAGAAAGAAGCTAGACGGGGCAAGTAGTCCAACAATCAGACAGGTTTTAAACATATTTCCAGGTTAGCCAAAGTTACTTGGAAGATAAAACAACAGAAAACTGTATAATTAACAGCCAAACTGTCCAATAAGGTAGACATTTCACTTTTCACGCGGTTTAGATCATTTGGCTCCACTGTTGGATGGTTTCCAACCTGTCTGATTGCTTATTTCTTGCCACGTCGGACTTTGTTGTTCCCAGATCTCAGCAACTACTTTGGTACAATGTTATCATCGATAGGAAATGGCTAAAACTATAAAGTTCCAAGTTATAATAAACCAGAATGATCCGTTTAACCATCTGAATGAGTTTTCACAAGCTTGCAGAGGGGGCTATTTTAGGCTTTATTTGTCAATTAATTGGTTGACAGACTGTGCTGCCTTTGTGCTGTTTGTAACGGTCCCCTTTTTTTTTGTTCTCTTGGATAAACAATGCTGTGCATAAAGTGCTAGATAAATAGAGTTGAGCTAGATCATGCTTTCCTGAGCATGTATGGAAGCATTTAGCAATATGTTAGACTATATCTTATAACACACACATTAGTTGGTAAACCAGACCTCTTGTGGTCAGCTGCTTTGCTCAAGGACACTCACATCTCAGCAAGTCAAACCAAACATATCAGCAATGCCTCAGTCTGTTGCCCTAAAGTTACAGTCACCTCTTTAGCCAGCCACTTCTACATGCAGTATTTCTTTAACAATAACAACAATCTCCATTTTCCTTCCTTTCAGATTTACAGACGGGTCCTCCAAACCAGAAGGGGATATCAGAGAACACAGCCATCATAGCAGGTGTAGTGGCTGCGCTAGTTCTGCTTGTAGCTCTGACCTTACTGGCTGTCTACTACATCAACACACACCCCACAGTTGCTCCACCATTCTACCTCATGCAGGTGAGAAAAAGTTATTCACACATGATGTAGAGTCAACAGTTTATTTGTCTGTTTAAAGATATCCCACATGCACACTCATGTTTGTCTGCTGCCTGGCCTTTAGCAACTACTGTCTGTTGTTCGTAGCGACGCACCAATAACTACTGGCCCTCCATGAAGTTCCGCAACCAGGGCTGCCACTCCAGTTTTGCTGAAGTGGAGCTTGGGGGTCATGAAAAGGAAGGTTTCATTGAAGCTGAGCAGTGCTGCTAAGGGTCCTGGACTTGCAGGACTCAGTCAAAAGAAGAAAGGACACCATCTTGAGGACTGCAAAGGTATTACAAGGTGATGAATATGGACGATCGGGCCGACCATCGACACAGGAGGTGCCTACTCCAACCTTGGCGGCTGGACAGTGTTTACTGTAATTGCTCTAGTAGCTCTTGCCAGCTTTCACTGTCTTTTGCTCTTTGCCATCACACAGGGGATTTGCCATATTATCCAAGGGTTGGAGGGGCAGCCAACTGTACAGAAATGATGAGATGCAAGCGTGTAACTGTACAAAACCCATCAATGCAAGAGGATGTCAGGGAACGAATCAAACTAGCCTTCATACTGCAAACCAATGTACAACTCAACTATGTGTTTTTGTTTTCATTCAGTTTATGGAGTTATTTTTGTTTCATTAAAAACTTCCACGCGACCAATGATTGGTTCATAAAATGTTATATCTCTGTGGACTTCACTATAACAGATATTTAGCTATATAACTGATAGTGATTATAATGACCATATTGAACTTCTCTGGAGAAATATTATTTGGATGAATTTTAGAGACATGAAGTTATGAGAGTTTTCTTTGAACCTTTCTGTTTAAATGTCTTCTAATAAAAGCTGGTGGTGAGTGTTGATATTAATCTTGTGCTTGATGAAGAGTTGAAAACTAATGGTACAGTCCGTCTTGGCCTATATTTAGACCAGGCATATCACAATAAGTGCAAAAGATGCTGGTTACTGTCAGGTGAGTGCCATCGGGTAACATATTTTATTTACATGCTGATATTAAATTTTGATAATTGAGGGAATGATCTAAATGCACTTATTCATTAAAACTTGTAGGAAAGTGACATAAAGGTACTAACAAACTAATCTACATTGTGCTCACATGCACATTAATACTGGCAACATTCCTGCATCTAATTAATATTTAGACTAAATGTCCAGGCACAAGTGAGGTAATGATGATTAAAATTATTGCATGTAAACAAATGATCCTAACCCTGATTGGTATGCATTGTAATATCCATATTTTTATGATACTCTTATTGGTCTTTCTTATTTCTACCTAAAACAAGTAATTTCATGATACACATTTAAAGAAGCTTGAAGCTAAACTGTGCCATGATGGACAAAGACTGAAAAATATATATTATTTTCCTTTTAGTTTCTGAATGACATGAAAATAAAATAAAGAAAGAAAAACATAATACAAACAAGACCAGTCACTATTAGGGATTAATGACAAACAGACAATACATAGCACTGCCACACGATGGAGCCATGAGACTACAAGAAAGTCAACAACCCACACGTTGATTCCTTGTGACAGATTGATCCTAAATCTGCTAGCCAGAAACTCCAGCTATGTAACAAGCAAAGACGGATATTCCCGTAAGTGTTTGTTTAAAACAGAAATGTATTATAACACAGCTAAATTAACATACAGGCATGTTGACTGCTTGTAACTAATTATATAATGGGTTTTCCAAAGGACAAATAATAATTTTAAGGGTTGACAGATGATGAACACAAGCATCTGCACAGATTAGAAGCTAACACAGCTGTCAATTGCTCTTAATTGGTCCTAATTAGCATGACCAGTGCTATGCCAGCACACTACAAAGAGTCAAATTATCTTAGCAAATGACGAACAAACAAGTAATTATGTCAGTATACGACTTACAGTTCGACGGACGCAAGCTGAAGCGTAGATAGCTTTGATAACACCTGTATTAGGCAACTGAGAAAACTTTAGAACGTTTTCCACATCAAGTAGTGGAGGTGGAACAATACCATTCTACAAAGGGTGGTGGAATAATCCAACTGACGCTAGCATTAATACTTTTTTAATGGATAGTAAAACAATCATGCCAGTTAATGGAAAACTACAGGCTTGTACGTTAGCCGTTACCTGGAAAATTACCTCACCATAACTGTTGGCTGTGTTCGCTTACAATTCACCGTGTCTACAAATGCAACGAAACAACGTTAAAGCGATTTGGAAAAGAGGGGGCACCCGGATTTGAACCGGGGACCTCTTGATCTGCAGTCAAATGCTCTACCACTGAGCTATACCCCCGATGATAACCATACATTGAAGTGCTACATATTTGACTACGAATAAAGTATGTGTTGCCTTGATTTTAAGTGGTATATTTGTCATGTACAACCCGCTACGACGCGTGTTAGCACGATAGCACTACGGTTTGAACCATAACGTAGCATTAAGCTTACATTCACAGTGAAATCAAGATGGCTAATGCAGTTGTAATTTATGTCATTCTCCGGCAGAGGGCGACCAAATAGAACAACTTTAACTAACTGATACCGAGGAGTCTTAGGGTCATCAACTGTTTTATCGCAGTTAAATATTGTCATCAAGGCGTATCATTTTGTCTTCTTCGTCGCCTTCGTTATTTCTAAACTGGTTAATGGTGGTTAATATTTCAGATGCGTTTTAGACAAAAAGAAAATAGTAAAACTCATATGGGGATACACAAAGTGTGTCTCCTAATGAGTTAAAACAAAGGTTTCAACATAACTTGGTCGTTGATTTTTGGTGAAAATATCCTCTTTGTTTTTTCCCCCTAAACTATTATAGTTTTAGCGAGATGTGTCTATAGCGTCCGTCCCTACTGCATGATAGTGTTATTGCAGTGTATTAGGGTCAGGGTACTTTAGTATTTGTCTAATATTCAGTGTAAGTTGCTGCTCCTTTTAAGGTTATTACGGATTCCCTTAGATGTATTTGATGCTGCGTTCAGGTGCTCCGCAGAAACGTTAGATGTGTTAATACAACTCAATAATGAACATCAGTTATCTTTATAGTTGTTGTGATTTTAAAATCCAAATTGTATCAACAAACATTTGACGTTTAGACAATCTACACGCTATTTCGACGCCTGTCTGGTAACTTATTACCCACACACAACTCTTGAATTCCTATATCCGTGTGTTTATGAAAGCACCATGAAGGCTTCGTGCTTCACGCTTGGCTCCTCCTCGCCTTGAGGTCGCGTCCGTATATATTAATTGAAATGCCTGCAGGCGAAGAAGAAAAGGAGGAAGGTTCGTTTCCCAGCTCCTCATCACAGCTTGTACTTTACTTATAAACACTTTTTACTGGATCAGTGAGTTTTTTTTTTTTTTTTTTGCTTTTTTGTTTTTTTGTGGTGTGAGGAAACCCTGCGCCATCATGAATCCGCCCTGTGGAAGATGCAATAAACCAGTTTACCCCACAGAAAAAATAAATTGCCTTGATAAGGTAAGGTGATACAAGTCTAACCATTCACTTACCAAATATCACTTTGATATTCCTCATTTCTATAATATCCGTAGAGATTTAGTCGGTAATATCCCTGTCTGATAATAAGTTTCATATAGCTTATTTGTAGTAGGCACATCCCTCTAAATTGCCTATTGCTACCATATATTCTTCTTTTTCCTGACTATCATTATAGCTTTTGATAAATGTGTTGCAGACTTCTCATAAGAGTGAGCAGTATTCCTTCATGCAAAAAAAATATATATATTGACTGTAATTGATTCAGCAAACAAAATTAAGATTCATGG
Source organism: Macquaria ambigua (assembly GCA_008360985.2). NCBI lineage: Eukaryota > Metazoa > Chordata > Actinopteri > Centrarchiformes > Percichthyidae > Macquaria > Macquaria ambigua. Next base: position 229,075 of record VMKM01000558.1, on the reverse strand, counting down.
ACTTAAAACTCGTCAATTGCTTTTAAAAAGTACAAAGATGTTCATTACTAGAGAGGCAGAAGTCTTTTTCTCCTATGTGATATTTACTTTCATGTCACCAGCTGTTTTGGAAGATTAGTAGTTATTGTTACTTAATGCCATAGTATCCTCTTGCTTCTTGCTTCATGCTTTACCACTATATGAAATTATCTGGCTGATTATATGGCTGACTATATTCTTTATTTGTAACAACACATACACAAAAAAAGACACACACTAAGGTAGTGATGACAAGAAATACCACATCCGCTAGATAAACATAGGCCACAGACCTCTAAATGTTAAAAAAGGACATGCAGAGCACATAGACGCTGTGTGTTTGTGTGTCATTATCAGCTTGTTAAGATGTACTCTGATAATGTGACTACAGCCAGATAAAGACAAAACTCTGAATACTCTAACAGTCTAATTTAATAAATTTAAGGACACAATCAAAGCAAAATAATGTGATTAAAAGTGACGAGCTGGATTATTCGCCAGTTTTTTGACTTTCTTCTGAGATGGAGCATAAACAGAGTCAAAGCACGTGGGAAAGTGTTCTTTTCTATGCACAGTCAGGTGCACAGGTAACAGCGAGGGTTCAAACACAGTACACGTTTTTAGGTAAACAGCAAACACCTTTCAAATTTCCATTAAGACAATCTGGAATTGGGTTTTTTATTTTTTTATTTTGTGGCAGGGCATAAAATGTTTCCACACATGTTTTTGGACATTAACCCAATCAAATAAATCATGTACCGAGGGAGTTGGAGTACAATCCATACCTTAATCCATACTTTAATCGGGCCATTGACAGTACACAGGTTTTAAATATGCATCTAAACAAACAATATTCATTCTCATGTGGTAATTTTGAATCTCTTTCCACTTGTTGAGTGCAGAGATGGGAGAAACAAAGAAACAGCTGTGCTCTCATGTAGAGCAGTAAAGGAAATTTTCCACTCAAGTTACATTTAAGTCCTCTTTTCTTTCATTTTTAGCTGATACTAAGTCAAATCAGCAAGACTGAATAAGTATTTTTCACAATTTAACACAGGCCACCAGGGAGTTTTTATTTGAAAGGATAGAACTGAATATTTTACACTTTATCTCTGACTTGTTGCTCTTTTCCTCTCTCTAGTATTGGCACAAAGGTTGTTTCAGCTGCGAGGTATGCAAGATGGCCCTGAGCATGACGACCTACAAAGGTTTTGAGAAGAAACCTTACTGTAGTATGTGAGTGTTTACACCACACGGATCATCCTGATGCTTAAAATGACTGAACAGTTCAGACAGAAGAGTAAAAGGGCAACATCTGAGTTCTGTGTGGAAGCAAGTCTGAATTATCTTGTGACCGCATAATTACAATATGCAGTATTATAAATCTACATTACATCTTTTATTTGTCCTTTTTTGGTGAAAGTCTAAGTTCTTGTGATCTTAGAACTGTTAGAAGCAGCAGAAGTTGTCTTTTTCTTTTCACAAACCCTGTCACGACACGAGTAGACTTTTATTTCCGAAGCGGTTGAGACACACAGATGGGCAGTGGAGGCTGCAGTGTGTGTGGAGGTGATGGAAAAGGGAAGTGTGAACTGACAGATTGAATCATGTGATTCCTCAGTGTAACCTGAGATGAATGTTTGTCTGATTCCAGAAAATACCTCAGTCCTGGCAAATATATCTTTTACTCTCATTTATTCGTGGATAAGTCGTATTTCATCCTCCATATGTTAAAGGACACAAAAACAAAACAGATTGCATCACCAGCAACTTAATTAATACATCAATTTAAATCAGTTAATAAGGAAAACATGAAATGTTTTAAGGTGAAATAAAAGGCAGCAATGCATCTCAGGTTTGAAGAACAAATAAACCACTTACATCTAGCCAACACTTAATTTCCACAATAAATGTCCTACATGACTCATCAGATCATTGCAAAGGCCTAAAGGACAAGGATACTACTAATAATAATTACATATGGGAAAAATACAAAGAATTTAATAATTAGATTGTTACATAAAGATCTGAAAACATACTCATGTACCTTGGAATAAAATCTGTCTGACAGTTCAACATCACCTCTACAACTGAGTAAATCTACAAGTCAACATAACCGAAATATTAAAGCCAAAATACAGTTTTGCATCTCTAGAGTTTATTTTTCTAGTAGTAAAAATGGTCTAGATGGAGATGTTTCCTTCCAAGATAACAAAATATATTTCTTTGCAAAGTATGTAATCATGATGAGTATACTATTTTCTATTACCTAGAATAAGATCAGACATAGCATTTAAAAGATATAAACCAGGGCTAAAGTTAACCTCTAGCATTGATTTGGAGTGACTGAGTGATTTCTGTTATTCTCCTCTTTTCTTTCAGGCATTACCCCAAAACCTCCTTCACCATAGTGACCGACACCCCCGAGAATCTGCGTCTCAAACAACAGAGCATGCTCAATAGCCAGGTCAGACTCCCACAGATCAGCCCCGTCTCTCGCCTCTGTCTCTGCTATCACTCCTGCTCCCTCTCTGTTTTCTGTCACCGGCAGAGATACTCGTCCTAATCTCGTTGCGTCATCATGGCTCGGTGTATCTTTCCCTCCCATATCTGTCTCCTTCACTCAGCTCTCTATCTGTCTCACGGCTGGAGACAAGGACACACCTCTCGTGACAATTGGATTCCTCCGATTGAATCAAATGAACCCTTTGACCAAATGCTGAAATGAGTTTGATGTAAAGATCTGAGACTGAACTCAAACAACCTGACCAAATCTGAGCTTTATAAAGTGTAAAATGTTTCTCCTAAGTGATCAGAAATTGGACAGTCATTTTAAAAACACTTAAATTTCTCTTCCTTTTCGTTCTCTCGTGTGGCACCGGCTCAACTCAGCCTCCCTGACTGAACTCTCTAATCTCATCACACCGTTCAAGCCAGCCATCTAACCTGATTAAAGGGATAAGTCGTCCAAGTCACGCAAAATTAAAGAGATTCCTTTACAGTTTGAATTTTACTTTAGGGATTGTCTTGTCACTCAACATTTGGAGGCTTTTCATCTCCTGCAAAAGGTAGAAACGTTTTCAGTCTGAAATAGAAACATTTCTCTAAACTCAAATTATCAAATTTTACTTTTAATGCTGAATTTTTTCTTTGTTATACTTTAAATCACCTGCCAACAAACTATGTGTGTAATTCAATTTTTGATCTGAGAAGAGGCAAATCTGAAAGCTTATTAGTACAGCACTCTGTACCTGTTGAAATATCCACAGGCGAAGTCCCACATGCTGCATGGCCTGGTGCATGTAAGTCAGAGCTAGGCTAGCTGTTTCCCCCTGCTTCCAGTTATATACTTAAGATATAGGCTAATCAACTAGCCTAGCTTTATGCTTAAGCTAGGCTAATCGACTCCTGGCTCTAGCTGACGGACCGCTATGACCTGCAAGGCGAGGGCATGGATGTATAAAGAGAACTGGATACAGCGTCGGACGCGGGGCCCTGTTCATTCCTATGAAAGCTGCTCAGTGGCGCATGAAGCCAAAAATGTTCGACTTCCCGGGTATAAAATTACCCGGATCTTCCACATAGCTTCCGCACTCTTGGCCCATAGAGCAAGCGCTCTAGCTTTTCCTTTAACCCCGCCTCCAAACCGTTAGGTCTCATGGGTCTCGGAGCAAGCGCACTAGCGCTTCCTTTAGAATTAAAGTGTCTTGGGGCCAGTGTGCATCACGTGATGGACCCGGAAGTTGTAATTACACGGTTTGGCCACTATGTCAAATTGGCTTCAAAGCCTGGCGCTCTTCCTGGGGGCTTGGGCGAGGGTCACATGACTGATGGTGGTAGTCGAGCTAGCATTGTCGCTAGCTTTCTCTCATTTCTTACACTTGAATTTGAATTGGCTTGCATCACTTACATTTGAATCACATACTGCTTTGTCAAAATGAGATATAAGTAAAAGAATAAAGACACGGGGCAGGTTTATTAACAAGCTTTGCTTTAGAGAGTTTTACTAATTTTTCAGGGACAGTTGCTTCTTCATTGATTACGTCTTCCAGTACAATTAGAAAAGCTAGCAAAGCTAATGAAAAGTAGCCTACTGATGTTTTCGGCTGTCTTCGTTGGTCATGTGACCCTTTCCTTGTAGCAGCCCGTCAGGTGTCCTGGCTCTAGTTCCTTTGTTAACTTTGTTAACTGGCATTTCTTATCAAACTCTCGGAAAGAACTTAAATAAGAGTATTTCCCAAAATGTTGCAATCTACCTTTAAAATACTCCAAATTATAGGCTACTTCACATTTGAGAAAGAATTTGAAGGACAGATGCACGATGAGGGATTTAGTTTCAACTTAAGTGTTTTCACCGTTTACAGAAGAAGTGAAGGTTTATCACTGAAGATAAACTGCTGAAGGACCATTGGTTGATTTATCACAGCGTGTTCACCAAGAAGACGTGCGCTGTTCACACACCGCTCCTATCATTGAGGGGTCGGTTCTCACCAGGACAAAAAAAAAAATGTGTTTCCTCACTGACAAATGTCCACACACAGAGATAGTTTTGGTTTTATTCATCCAGGTTTTTGAGATTTCTGCCTCCACCCCAAAACAATGGAGGTTAATGGATTTTGTTTGTGGTGCTCAAAGCCTTGAAAAACTACATTTTAATAATGTAATGTACAGCAGTTTTCATTGGAACCACTTTCTCTGGAAAAATAGTCCCTATGAAAACTGTTTACAATGTGTTCTATGGATTATAACGGGGACACTGTCGCTGGAAAGAGAGTTTACTGTTTGCTTTTTTAAATGTCATTTCTCAATGCTCCATTGTATTATAGTGGGGGACATTATCGTAAAACCTGGACACATAAAACCAAAACCAAACACGGCTAGACACCTCTGGGGGTCAGTGAGAAAATAGGACTGATCCATTAACGTGCAGCCGGTACCAGCTTGTACTGTTTGGTTTCCTTCCTGTTGTTTGAATGTTTGAATGTGTGTCAACCTGCACTAAGACAACAAAACTACAAACTAACTACTACTACAAACTATGTGAAATATTAGCACGGCTGTTTGGTTCGTCAAGGAACCGAAAGATTTTCACGAAACACAGGATGTAAAAAGTGACGCAGCGGAATAAGTGAACCAGTGTTACTACTTATAACATTCATACTAGATTAATTATTCTCTTAAGCTGTTTTTGACAAACAGCTAGACTCTAAATGTCTTTAAAACTATCATGTAACATAAGTATGTTATTATGCTACATGATTGTTATGATAACATCATGATCAGCTTTACACCCAAAGCTGCCCCCCCCCCCCCTCTGCCCTCTCCTCTCGTCTCATCCAACCAACCCAGTTCATTGTTTATAACCATAAAAGTCTCGGCAGTCAAGCTCTCTTACGGAGACAGCATATTCCTCATAGCAAGAACATGACTCACTTGTGTGTGTCAGTGTGTGTGTGTGTGTGTGTGTGTGCAATGTGTGGGGATCTCAGATTTACTGTCAAGTAAACATTTCGGCTTTGTTTAATGTGTTTCCCCTGGGCCTAAACTTACAAGGAAATTTGACAAATAGCCGTTAAAAGCACAGCATGTGTGTGTTTATGTATATTTGTGAATCACATTAAGTACAAGTGTGCGTGAAACCTTATAATAAAACTTGTAATCTATTTGTTGTCATTTTGAAGAATGCACCCCTCTTAGGGCTGAGGAGTTAACCTCAGGGGTCTTTCTAAACCCTTTTGTCCAATTTCAAAGAGTGAGTTTCTTAAATCCTGATGAATTACAAATTTGCAGGCGCTCTATAAGGAGGACTTTGAAAAGAACAAGGGGAAAGGTTTCAGCGTGGTGGCCGACACTCCGGAGATGCAGAGAGTGAAGAAGACACAAGACCAGATCAGTCACGTACGTCCGGTTCGCCTCAAAAACCGCAGAGCATCGAATAATCTAATAACACAAAATCTTAACTTCAGTTCTTCGTTTCGTCAGTCATAACAGCTCATGGATTGACCTTTTCTTTCATTTTTAGAGACAGGTTTTAGATGTGACGTCTTTCCAACCTCTAACTGTGTTTGTGTATATGTATGTGTCTGCATGCACTTTTATAAAAAATCTGTCCCTTAACATTTACATATGCTTGTTGAATGAGTCCTAAGTGGTTTTGATCCAATGCTGCATTCAGGTTATGTTGAATTTTTCGTTGCTGACTGACTGGAGGGAAAAAAATCACAGCAGCCTTCAAGTGCTGTTGTTCCCAACCTGCAAAATAAGACCCACAAATAAGAAAAGGACCGTTTTTGCTCCAAATTATGTTTGTTTTTCAGATTTAATCTATCATTTTCTGTTTGTTCTTGTGATATTACCATATAGTTTTACCTCTTCAGGCCTCTATAAAATTGGTCTTTAATTGAGCTGCACATAGTTTATAGACATGTACACTGTAACAAATAGACATTACTTCAACTTGAGGGGTCTCAAGCAAAAAGGTTTGGAAACATGATTTTTTTTTCAGACACCAATGTGTCTATTAGCACAGTCTGTTAACAGCAAGATGTCATTCTACTCATACCAATACACCACGAATGCAGCTTATAACTGTGTTTTCAGCTGAAGTGAAAGATAAAACTGTGCATGAATTCAACTGTTTCAATTGTGTTATTTAACATACTTAAAGGAATTGTTCAACATTTCTTGCTGAGAGTTAGATGAGAAGATCGATACCAGCAGCCAGTTAGCTTAGCTTAGCATAAAGACTGGAAACCAGGGGAAACAGCTAGCCTGGCTCAGTACAAAGGCAACAAAATCTGCCTACCAACACCTCTAAAGCTCATTTATTTAATCCATACAAAAACTAAAGTGTAAAAATCACAAGTTGCAGGGGTTGCGGTTATGTGTCAGACTATTTCTTGGCCGGGCGTAGTGACTTCCTGGAGCCTCTGCTGGTTGCCTGGCAAACTCACGGTGATCACAAGACTCCAGGATGTCTTCGGATTAAACAAATAAGAGCTACTGTGTTAATTAGTGAGCTTTAGAGGTGCTGGTAGGTGGATTTTGTTACCTTTGGACAGAGCCAGGCTAGTTGCTTCCTCCTGTTTCCAGTCTTTAAGCTAAGCTAAGCTAACTGTCTGCTGGTTGTAGTGTATTTCCCAAAATATTATCTAAATAAGATGTTTTTTTGATATTTTATTTAACTGTAAATTTCAGGCTCTTTACAAGGAGGACTTTGAAAAGAACAAGGGGAAAGGTTTCAGCGTGGTGGTCGACACTCCGGAGATGCAGCGAGTGAAGAAGACGCAAGACCAGATCAGTAATGTAAGTGCGGTTTAATTACAAAACAACATATTTTCTCCCTTCTAGTGGTATCTAGTTGTGCAGATAGTTTTGGGTTTTACGTGCCCAGGTTCTGAGCCTCAACAGCAACTTGTCTTTCCAGAAACAGTGTCCTTACTTCTGGATTTTGCCATTGTGTTGGACAGTGTGTTCATGTCAGCTGTCTTCTGTTTGGGAGGTGCCATTATTATGCCCTAACCAACCACTAGCGGGCGATGTATCCGTCCCACTGACGTCTTTTTCAGTCCCCTTAGTGGTTGCTAGGAACAGTTAACATTTTTCAGCAGTATTGAAGGAATATGCCTATTTAAGAGTTGTTATTTCTGTAAGTTTCCGTAAGGCTTGTCGCCATTTTTGTGGCAAGTTTTCTGTCACAGTGTTGTGTGGCTCTGGCACAGGAGGATAACGTCCCTATTCTTAATGAGCAGATGAAAATAGAAGATGTAGACAGCGATTCAGAGGTCTGAAACCAGGTTAGTTAATCCACAGAACACAATGTAAACTGATTTCATGGAGGCTATTTCTTTGGTAGAAAGTAGTTCCTGTTGACAGCATGTTCTGTGGATTATCTGCAATAATTGGGACATCAGTGCTCTGAGCACCACAAACAAAATTCCATTAACTTAATTTTGCATATTTACATATCATATCGTTACTTCATTCTAGTCTAAAAATCTTCTTTGACTTCTGCTCAGAGAAGAAACTAATCCTTAATCTAATCTCACAGTGAAACCTTCAGTAGATATCTCACTGTAATAACACTTTAACTGTTCCAAAAATAATGGAGTGCAGAGTGTTTGTTTCCCTGAGACACAACAGGAAAGCATCACAGTCCAGTAGCAGGAGCCATTTCAGAGCAGGATGGTCGATTTGGTTCTGTACACAAAGCTGAGAGAAGAAACTGCTCCACACAGCAGTGAAGGATGTCAGAGTGCGATCCTGCGGAGACACACAGGCACATTTCAGACATTTCTCCCCCGTCCACTGAGGAGCAGCTGCCCTATATGGTCAAAGTCTCTCAGCTGTGGACACAAAGTGAACGTCCGCTCTCTCACACACACACACACACACACACACACACACACACACACACACACACATGCATACCACACTGAAACACACACACACAAACTTTCTCTTTCTTCTCTCATGAGAGCACTAGTTGCAGAAAGGAATGACGGGTGGTAAGCTGCATGTCAAAAGGGCAAAATCTAGTAACTTCTTTTTCCACTGGTTCCTTTCTTTCATTCGTTCTTAAATTTTTTTCATTTTGCCTTTTTTTTGTCCCTCACTCTCCTCCAGTCTTTTTCCCATCATATCCTCTTTCTGTTTGCTCCTCCTCAGGGCTGTTGAGGACACAGGAGGCTGCTCCCTCTTTTTCTTATTCAACATCCAGTTTCCCCTTTCCAGCCTTATTTATGTAGAGAAAAAATCAGAGGGCTTTACATTCCAAACAACATAGCTAACAGCATTGTTACGTACATTTTGATTGGTGCAGTGTGTTATTGTAAGATGAGGTAATAAAACGCACCAACTTAAAACAGACAGGTGGGTCTTGAAGTCTTCGGCTGTCTTTGTAGCACAAATAACCCCCCCATCATCTCTCAGCACCTCCTAAAATGGTGAGCTACTTCTCACAGACAACGTGAGGTTCAACTTTTTGAAATTTGAGAGTGTAGTGCCCTAATGTGGTTTTTTACGTGTGTGTGTGTGTGTGTGTGTGTCTGTGTGTGTTGCGGCCTGTGTGTGCAGATAAAGTACCACGAAGAATTTGAGAAGAGCAGGATTCGAAGTGACGCACCTCCTCCTGAAAATAGACAAGGTAAGGCAACTTTTGAGACATACGCCTCTGAATAACTGTATTTAACTGTATTAACTCTGTGTGTGTGTGTGTGTGTGTGTGTGTGTGTGTGTGTGTGTGTGTGTGTAGACTATGAGGAGCAACCGCCCAACCCTGAGAGATTCAGTCAGCCGGTCGGACAAATGCGCCCTGCTGCTGTGGCACCATCCAGTGGAGGGGTAAGGCTAGTACATATAAATACAGTACATGGCCAAAAGTATGTGGACACCTGAACATTAAAGCAATATGTCATTCTAAAACAATGGGCTTTAATCTGCTGCTATAAACAGCTTCCACTCTTCTGGGAACGCTTTCCACTGTAGTGATTTTAGAACCAGACTGCAGGGGTTTGCTCCCATCCAGCCACAAGAGCAGTCGGTGTTTAAATTCATCCCAAAGGTGTTGATGGGGTTAAAACAGGAAAGGGTCTTCACCAGACTTCCACAAAGTTGGAAGCTCAATATTGTCTAAAATATCATTGTATGCTGTAGCATTCAGATTTCCTGTAATTGGAACTAGGGGGCCTAGCTCAAACTATTGAAAACAGCCCCAGACCAAAAGTACACAAAAGTGTAGGGTGTCCAATTACTTTTGGCCATATAGTGTAGCATGTATTTGTTAGTGGTACTAGGCTATTTATAGCTCGTCATTATTTTATTTTGTTTTCAGTCTTTTATTTATTTAGTTTGTGATGTTCGTTTGATAGTATATAGTTTAGCTTTTTAGTTGTAGTTCATACAGAAGTCTTGTTCTTTAATAATGCAAAAAGTGTGAGAGTTCCTATGTGTGTGAATGTATTCATATATGTGGTTTGAGTGTCTGCTAACTGCCAGTGTAGTTGCTACATGTGCTTGTGCATTTGTGTTAGTACAGTATATGGTGCATGAGTGTGTGTTTGTGCCTCGCTCAGTAGGGAAATTAAATGCAAATCAATCTGTTAGGACTTTGTATCCTCTTTTCTTTATATGTCAGTGCATCTGTGTGCGAGTGCCTCTGTTTATTCATTTCCTCTGTGTGTGTTTGATTCAACTCCACAGAAACGTTACCAGGCCGTGTACAGCTACACGGCAGCCGAAGCAGATGAAGTTTCTCTCCAGGAGGGCGACCTGATCTTAAACGTGGAGCCGATAGACGAGGGCTGGATGTTTGGATGCAACCAGCGCACAGGGCAGCGGGGCATGCTGCCTGCTAACTACATCCGACCTGTGTGAAACAAAACAGACCTGTCCAACAGACCCGAGGCGGTGCACCTCCATCACGAGCTGCCATGTGAATCTGCTATCACCACCAACAATCAGGCTCAAAGTCACCTTTTGCAAATGAGAAATTGCTATTTTTAAAAAATCCCCAGACTGGTTCCGCTTTGCCTTTTCTTTCCTTCAGAAATGTGAGTTTCAAATTTAAAAAAAAAAAAAAAAAAAAAAAAGATTAGAGGAATGATACTAAAGGTTGAAATGAAATGATATTCTGTCTAACAGAAAGCCATCAAAGAGGAAGTAAGAGAGAAAAGCAGAGAGAATTAACTATTAAATAAACCTACAGTTTACTTCACACATGTATTTTTTTTTCCCCCCCAAATCTTTCTCAGGTAACATTTACCTTATTACGTACATGTCCTTCAGCAGTAAAGTGCAGCCCTGATTCTGGCCTGGCAGGAACAGATGCATTAAAGCATCAAATCATTGTGAAATCTTCTGCAGTTGAACAACCAAAGAACTCAGGAGTTGACATTTTCTAAAACCCACTGAACACCTGTTTGATATATCGAGAAAGAAAAAAAAAATCATACATTAATGATGTGTAAGCTGATTTGATTAAAAGTGGAATATTTAACTTTGTGTGTGTTCAGTTTGTTTTTTAAAGACTAAGAAGACCATAATTTTGCTTCGTTGCTTTTGTTCTACTGCATCGTTCATTTAGGAAATGAAAACACCATGGTAATATACAACATATCAATACCTTTATTCAAAAACAGATTTCACATCATCAAATCACTATAGAGTAAAAGTTCACATTATCTAAAGTGGCTGTTTAAAATAAAGCAAATACTTTATTTACAAAATTATGTTTAAGTTAAAACAATGAAACTTTAGCACCACTATTTTTAAATCATTAAACAAAACCAGACATGCCTGATATGAAGAATGAAAATGGCCCAGAATCTTGTCACTCTAAAAAAAAAAAAAACAACAGTCCTCTTCAATCAGTAAGAACAGGCGTCGCAGCAGAGAAAAAGGCCACTCGCTTGTCCATTTTGCTGCGTAGCTTTGATGGCAGCCAGTTCAGCAGCTTCCCAAACAGCGCCGGGTTTCTTCCTATGAAGTCCTCACACAATCTAGAGAGGAAAGAAAAACACAGAACGTTCAGATGCTCTAAAACTACTTTTAAAAATATACTCTAGTGTATTGTGTAATGAATAACTGCAGCCCTGCTCTGACAAGAACTTATGTGTTTTACTTATGAGACATGCTATTCTGCACAGTAGCGTTGTATTAAACTATCATTTGCATGTTTATGGCCCACCTGTTGGTTGCCATGTTACTATTGATTTCAGAGGTGTTTTTGCCCTCTGGACTGCTTCAAAAAAAAAAAAAAAAAAAAAGGGAATTGTTTCAAACTCTCAAAACATAATTTTTGTAAATCCTCAACACAATGGATTGTGTAAGTTTTTTTTTTTTTTTTTCCTGTGTGTCAGTTTTCCAGAAGCACCCATTATCTACCTCTATCCCAGTTTCCCACACTTTCCCAAAATTGGGATTCATCCTCTGTGAACCATGAATGTATCTACCAAATTTAATGACAAAACTAAACTAAGATAAACATTACACCAGCATGTTAGCATTGTCATTGTGAGCATGTTAGTATGCTGTTAGCATTTAGCTCAAAGTACTGCTTTACCCAAGTACAGACTTGAAGAGCTGCTAGCATGACTTTTCAGTAGCTGAATGTAATCTTGACTAACTTCCTGCTATATGTGGCAGATCACCGCCAAACTTCTACCATAGTAGGAGCAATTATTTTCTTTGAAAAGACTGGTTCTGGTTCCCTAAAGAGAGCAATCTGCAAAGCCAACCATTTCAATAAAACCTGAACTCAAAAAAGAACCAAAAAAAAAAATAAGAACCAAAAACACTTCATCGGTTAGTCAGAAAATGAACTTTCATATCAAGTGTTCTGAGCTAACTTTAATCTCACTATTTCATATAAACATGCCACCACCTATTGCCTAACCATACATAATAACAATGTATGGCTCATTAGCATAACACCATGGCCTCTGTTGTATTGTGAACCGGCCCACAGGTCCAACAGAGGGAGAATATAAATAGCTCCAAGTCTTTAAAAAGGGTTTCTGTGGACTTTGTTAAAACTGCCTAATCATGTGTGAATGGAGACAACATGCAAACATGCTCTCACAGGCTGCCAATGTACATAATGTGCAGTTGTAACAAGATATGCATGTGACCAACCACTAACAACAGAAAGCACAAAAGCCACACTGTCCTGGTAATGTTACACAGCAAACTATGAATTCAGGGCTGATAGCTGTATTCTGAACATGGATATTAATAATAGAAATAAACATGGAAGGTTCAACATACCTGAAGAGGGAGTATGGCTGGGTCTGAAACATGAACACGTCTCTGCAGTGATGTTGGGATGGAGCCCTCAGAACAGCCACCTGATAAGAGGATTGACAATAATCACATAAGGATGGATGAAATACTGGTGTTTTTTTTTTCCTACCGTCAAAGTTTTCAGCCTCTTTAAATTAAAAAAAAAAAAAAAGTATTATTTGTGGGCACTGTTGTGGACTGAAACAGCAATATGTGGGCGAAAGTGTTTTTAGCCATGCTAGTGGCATGGCTACATTGGCTAGAATGGCTAGAATGGCTAGAATGGCTTTATGCATTGTACCGTGGTCCTCCACTTTGGTCCAGACTGAAAATCTCTCTACAACTATTGGATGGATTGGTACAAAACTTTGTAAAGACATTCATGATCCCCAGAGGATGAATCCTACTGACTTTGGTAAATCACCTGACTTTTCCTCTTATGTGCCAATCAGCTAATGTTAACATGCTAACAGGCTAACAGCATTTTAGCATGGCCATAAACTCTTACTTATTTCTGTACAATTTCCTGAGCAGATGTTTTCACAAAGTGGCAACATCTGCGCACTATTCATTTGAATATCTACAACCTACCAGTTTTCAATAATTCAGTCCTGTTCTGACCTTAAAGACAAATAAAATACACCAATTCTTTCTATACAGTTCCGTTTTTGTTGGCTTCACTTGAACAATCATTACCACATACTATAGGTGCACTTCATACTTCAAGTGCTTTCTTTATGTAACACTTACTTAATCACTGAGCTATAATTGGTTCACTCGACAAATTACATAAGTTAAAACAATATTACAGAAGGAATGAGGTGTTTAAGGTATAATGCTGCAATGTTTTGCTGAGATCTGCACAATCGTGAAGGGGAAAAGCGTATACTGCATGACATTTTACTCAGACCTAGCTGTGGACTTAAAGTTAATTGAAAGCTTTATTTTTAATTATTAAGCGTAAAAAATTAACTGCTAAATCCTGAAGTTTTCCCCATCACATACCGAGTCCATGAGGATGCACATGTTGCTGCTTCCCCCGAACACAACAACATCGTTGTCACTTCCCAGGCACGCCGTGTGACACACCCTGAGGGTGAAGAAAGGAACAATTACACACTGATTTTACTATGAGTTATAATCACCTCTTTCAGGTTTAACACAGAAATTGTGGCTTTGAGGTATGTTTATTATATAGACACGCACAAAAAAAAAAAAAAAAAAAAAAAAAAAAAAATTAAAAAACCCTTTACTCTTTTCCTGTTAGATGCATATTAAGAACCTGCAATCAAATAATTCCTAGGAATAAAAAAAGGAATTTAAGGGTCATATTATTTTATTCACCATGAGAAAATATGAAGATGCTAAGATCTTACCTTACCAGTAAAGTTTCACCTCAAGTTTGCATCATTTTATCTTTTCTACTATGTGAGCAGAAACATACAGCACTTTAATGAACTACAAATGAATTACCTGGGCTTGTCCTTGTGTGGGTGTGTCATCTTGGTCCACTCTCTCTTTTGAGTGTTAAACTGCCAGGCATCATCTAGTAGAAAGAGGTTAATGATAAAATACAGATTAAAACCACAGGGAGCTTCAATTTCACTCTTCTGGGAAATAACCACTTGAGCAATGATGATGTCCTTTGTTTTTAGAGTTGCATTAAAAATGCCCTTCAACCTTGGGCACACTTGTCCAAGGCAGAGGAAGGATTAAGGAGATTACAATATGCAAATAATGTTTTTCCTGATAGTTTCAACATTTAATATCAGGCAGAGAATGGATGGATTACTGAACAGGTCCTACCAGGCACAGGCCCCTGGGCCAGAGCCTCTGTTTAAAGTGACTTAATATTTCTTGTTGGAAAGTTTAACAACTACAAAGAAACACAAAAGAAAGACAAAGATGCAAAACGAAAATCCATTCATGAGGCAAGACATGCAGTGTGGAGACTTGGAGCATGCAGAGTTAAATGTAGAAGCATTAGAGATCGATACTCAGTCTGTGGCCGAGACTTACTGAGAGTGTTTCCATCTGTGCCGAGACCTCCGTATATGAAGAGCGTGTGATCCGATATGGGCGTCATGGTGAACATGGAGCGCCCCAGAGGAGTACAGGACTGGGAGATGTCACTGGTGGAAAGGAATACACACAGAGCAGAGTGCAACAGAGGTCAGTAAATCATTGGAAAGAAAAGCTGTAGAAATCAAACCAATAATAAAAAAAAAAAAGGTTACAACTACTGTATGTGTGAAAGAAAGAAGGAAGTTTTACAATTGAGTCCAGGTCCAGGTCTCCAGGTCCAAGCAGAACATGTCCAACTCTGCAGTTTCCTGCAAACATATACAAAGTGTTCACTCATTACAACACTGCGTACGTATGGTGAAAAGGCTGCTACCCATTTACATGGTCAGACACACTACACTGCCAAAAGTATGAGGACACCCAGACATTTCACCCATGTGTGATCGCTACACATCTCTTTAGAAAACTATGGGGTTAATCTGCTGCTATAACTATAATTTTGAAGCTTGGATGTAGGGATTTGGTCGCATTTGGCCACAAGAGCATTAGTGATGTTAGGTGATAAAGCCTGGCTCGCAGTCAGCGGTTAAGTTCATCCCAAAGGTGTTGGATGGGGTTGAGGTCAGAGCTCTGTGCAGGCCAGTAGAGTTCTTGCACACAAAACCCAATGAATAACCATTTCTTTATAGATCTGGACTTGCACGGGGGCATTGTCACGTCACAACAGGAAAGGGATGTTGAAACAGGAAAGGGCCTTTCCCAAACAGCTGGTAGCACACCATTGTCTGAAATATCTTTGTATGCTGTTTCATTAAGATTTCCCTTAATTGGAACAAAGGACAAAACCATGAAAAATATCCCCAGACTACAAGAACACAATAGAAAGTAGACAGGGGTGTCCACATTCTTTTGGCTATATGCTGTTTATAACTAAAGTGTATATAAGCTGATCAGCGATGTCAAGCCAACTCACCACGCCACCAGAGATGTAACCTTTGTTCCCCAGAAGGGCACTGGCATGGCAGCCTCTGGGGGCGGGAGCAGGACCCTGGACATAACAACAAAACCAAAACTACATTGATACCATACATACGGTAAACATATTGTTAAATTCATGTGGCAATCATGTAGAGTCTAACATCATCGTTTTGTAAAATTAATTCCCTTATTGTATTTTTATTTGACTTAAAGTAAACGCAAAAGGGAATATAGTAAGAGTGCTAAAACTAATACCAGACCCTCTCGGTTAACTAAAGTCTAAGACATGAAACCATGTTGTTCTACTCACCCGAGTCTCTGGCGCGCTCCATGTAGCCGTATGTGTGTCAAAAACATTGACTTCATTGTTCCAGCCCCAGCACCTAAATAACGTGTTTCCAATTGTTGTCTATAAGACAAGATTGGAATATGATCATGAGTACCAAACAAGCTATGTGCTAAAGTTTGCACACAGTAACCATAAAAGTGCAACTGATGATTATCAAAAAAGGCAACTAATAAAAGTTACATTATGTTTCGTTCACAACATTGTTAAGTTTTGCTCAAAAAAAAAACCCAGTGAGAAAAGAATGAAATGTATTATCTTAGATTTATCAGGCTGGTGGAGTCATTGTGTTAAAAATGCTCATTAGATATGCAGCTGCTGTTGTGATGTATTATTATTTTTATTTACCCAGGACATCTCTTCCACGATGAAGCTTGTGGATGATGTGTTTCGTACCTCCCCTATGGTCTTACATCCATATCCACCAAAGTAGATTAATCTGCACCAAGAAAAAAAAACAAAAAAAAACAAAATACTGAGTTCTTCACGCCATTAATTCACATGTGAAACTTTGAAGTATTTTTGCTTGTACCAGCTCTTCAAAATATCCCTCAATTATATTCCAAAAAACCTTTTCGGGGGGGGGGGGGGGGCTACTTTTCTTCCAGTAAAGCTGTGAATGTGTATTTAAAAGGCAAAATGACCAGTTCTTCTGGGGGTAAAGAGTGCTGCTGGAAGGCTCAGCTGGAGCTCATTTTCAGCCGTTAGTATGCGCTGGTCCAGCTGTTCTTCATGGGCAGTTTGTGTCTTGAGGTGTGGTGCGACTCCCCACAGACAGGACTGACCTGTCTCTGTGTAACCAGCAGGAGTGTTTGTTTCGCGGTGAGGGCGTCGTTCCCTTGGTATCGGTCACTCTCGTCCACGAGTAGCGCTGCTTTGTGAGGTCAACGCTGAACATCTGCATACACAAGAGATACATTTATCAGATCAGTCACAGGGCCGTCGTGTTCATCATCGAATGAGACTTTATAAAATGACAAATCCTTCATTGCTGATGAGGATTTGAATCACTGAAGGCCAGAGCAGATTTCCTATGAAACCAAATGGAACGCTCCCAAACTCAGTGTAATTTATGTGTGTTAACTGGATGGAGCATGAAAACACTGAGAAGATTCATGTATACCTACCCAGTCTCTATAAATTATTTCCACCTGTTTCAGACAGCTATCAGAGCAGATGATCAAGCTGGATAATCTCTGGTATGAGCCTGGCAAAACTGCATTTTTTGTAGTACACACCCTGGCCTTGGAATAATTTACACAACAAACTTCAGTTGAAAACTCCACCTTCATACCAGGCATTTAAACGCCACATTCAAAATGTGTTTCATGAAGAACATAATTGTTTTAATAGGTCGAGCTCTCTTCTTGGCGTCTCTCAGGCCTCTTGCAAAAAAGATATTGTAGCTCAGGAGACTTCCTGGTTTAATAAAGTTTAAATGAATTTAAAAAAAAACAATATAAAAAAAAAAAAAACAACAACTCATAAAAAAAGGTGTTTAAAGCTGCTCTGAACGGCCACACTCGAAGGCAGAGTGAAAAGCCGTCAGAGAGGGTGGAGATGCGATAATCGTGGGAAAAATGTCTCTCAGACAATCTCTCCTGAAGGCATTCAGAGTGCTGCACATGCCAAAAGTGACTGAAATAGTTGTGTAAAGAATGACCTCTGCACACCTGGCTGTGCACGGAGGAGGTTTCCGAAGCTCTTCCATCCGACAAACAGTTCTGATGAAGCATACTGGCAGCTTAAGAGTCTACAGCCATGCTAGCAGCTCTAAGGCTGTATTTAGGCACAGCAGTGCTTTGAGCTAAATGCTAACATGTTGATGTTCAGCAGGTATAATGTTAACAATGTTCACCATCTTAGTGTAGTGTATTAGCATGCTAACATCTGCTAATTAGCAGCTGAACCTGATGGGAATGTCACTAGCTTTTCAGGTATTTGGTCATAAACCAAAACCAAACCTGGACAAATTAAAAATTTTGACCTGATGATGCCGCCAAATTAGAAGTTAAGGGACCACCAAAGTTATTGCAACTCATCCTGAGGTGCAAACATGAAGGTCTGCACCAAAATTTCATGGCAATCCATCCAATAGTTGTTGAGATATTTTAGTGTGGACCAACATGGACATCCCTACTAACATGGCTAAAGAATATTCTGTCAACTGCACGATAAAAAAATAATTTTTAACCAATTTCCCAAGTTGCAACACTGTTTCCTATCCTTGAAGCCAGAAATGACACATTTCCTTACTTATTTTGCAGAACACAAGACAAATACACCTCTAAATACCTTACTTTGTATAAAGATATAATAGTAGAGGCAAATACAACTTTTTAACTTGGGTTCATGTCCTACAAATTGCACAGCATCATATGTTTTCCAGCTACTATCTTCTGCTTTGATTAGGAACTTGAGGTCTCAACTTGGAAAAGACAGAATATGGATGTAAGAGTCTATGGAGATTTTGGAAAGGCCTTCAGAACTGAAGGTTGTGTTGCTAATCAACCCTCTGGCCTGTTCAAACAACGCCGGGGTATTTATCTTTCAGAAAAACAGATGCTCATCTCTGTGACTCGAATGCAATGATAATACATGAGGCACTAACTGGCTTTTACAAACAAGGGCAGCCTTGCGGTCGTCCGGGGTAACTCACCTGGTTTGTGTATCCAAGCGGGTCACATCCTGCAAAGATGTAGAGTGTGCCGTTAACATGAGAGCCACAGAAGCCTGATAGGTCTGGGGGTTTGTCTCCAGTGATGTCCCTCTGCTCCCTGTCACACACACACAAAAAGGAAAAGAGCAAGCTTGTGAATTCAAACTCAACCATAGTGAGAGTTGGCTTTGGTTACAACAAACTGCACCTGACTGAACCGACTTAACAACAAAAGACTATAGTTTTTTCCATTTGGTATTTAGTCGACAAATAGACAAATTCTGCCTTTAACTGTAGCCTTTGTTCTTTATCAAGTTTGCGGAGTCAATGTCTTGTTTGTACCATTTTTAAAGAACCAACTTTATCAAACAAAACATGCTCCAGGCCGACACCCATAGCTTGAATGTCAAGATGACACAGTGTCGAAAAACAGCCTTCCATCTATCTCACCACGTCCCGCTGTCTAAATCACAGAGCCATATCTCATCACTGGGCAACACGATGTCCTCTCCAGCAACCACCTTGTGAGGGGAAAAAAAAAAAAAGAAAAAGACGATATAAAGTCATGTTTGAAAGTCAGGGTGTGCTTGAACTCTTATCTGCTGATTAAAGCCACCAAAAACAAAGAGTTTGGATGCAGAGTGGCACGATTTTAGCTTAAAAATCACAAACATCAAAACCTGACTAACATGGCTCATGTTCACATGTACTGTTTAACATTTTTTGGTCCAAACTGTAGGAGCATATCACACCTGTAGCAAAAATCAGGATGCAACAAGATATGAGAAATGTCTACTTGTTGAAACATGTTCATGCAGACAACGTTTCATATAAAATAGGATCCTCGAGCTCTGCTGCCATCAAGTTGCTTTTGAGAACATTTCTGCACTTTTCCAGCTCAACGTAGTTCTCTATAAGCAGATATACACTCAGTGGCCAGTTTATTATGTAAACCAAACCAAAGATAATGCAGTCTACAACAGCACTGCAATTAATCTGAAGGTTATATGTTTAGTTTTAATTTACATGGTGTTAGATTCAACTTTCTGGTCATTTTGAAGGCTGTAGTCATTATACAGAGGTGTTTGCAATATTTTGTCAACCCCACTTAAATCAATAAGGGTAGATAAAAATATACACCTTTCAGTATAATGCAACACAACTGAACAGCACAAAACCACTAACTACGTCCTCCAAAATGATAACTTTCATAAAAAAGGTAGAACTTAATAAAATGGCAACTGAGTATCAAGTCTTTATTTTAAAAAAGAAGGAGTAAGTGGTTCATTTCATGTCATTATACAAAACAAAAGAACATTAAATGGATGTTGGAGTAACTGGAGGACTCATGAAGTCCCCATTAGAGAAACTGAGCCTTTAAACGGCTTGTTTATACCTGCACAGGTATAAATTACACATCGTCGTTTCTTACCTGGTAACCTCCCCAGACATACAGAGTGTTGTTGTCTATGAACGCCGTGTGGCTGCTTCTCTCCAGCCGGCTCACCGGGGCGGTTCTCTCAGCAGCAGCAGCAGCATCCATCCCAAAGCGGGACTCTCGATCCTCCGCCTGTTGAGCTGCGACTCACCGCTCGAATAAAAAACAACTAAAATGGTTACCAGAGCGCGGAATGCTGCCGACAGGAATGTTAGCGGTGGTTCAGGGCACAGAGAGCCGGTCTGCTGCTCCTGCTACAGAGAGAAACGCCGACTGGATTGGAGGGCTTGCGGAACGTGTTTTACAGGCTTGCTGTCCTCATTACTCCTCCCATCAGCGTGATCCCTCTTGTTATGCAAGTTCATAACAAGGGGGGGGGGGCATTTAAACTCATTAAACACCTTTAGGGTTGCACACATCTTTAGAATATTAAATGTGTGCATTTTCATGAACTGAACCCTTATATTTACTTTCTGGAAAGACCTTATTAGTTTATTGGTTGTTTGCTTTATAATTAAGTGAATCCATATTTGTTCTGCTTTTAGTTTGCACATCATTTCTGCGGTTTACATGTAATAAAGTGAAAAGGCTCAAAATGAACTGCTAAAAGTTAGAGAAATAGACAATTTGACTCATTAAACACAGGTGAAGATAATAAAATTTTAATGAGTGCATAACATTCATGTGAGGCCTTTGTTACTGTGAATGCTGGCTGAATGACAATGAAGGAGCAATCAGTATGTGATTAGTTTCACCTGTGATTTTCCCTCTGTGACAAGTCAAAGTCCCGCCTGTTCTTCAGCAGCAGGCACTTTGTCACAGTTGGAAAATCGCAGGTGTTACTAATAACATTAAAGCAGCCCCCACCCCAAGTGTGTCTTAAAACAATACTCACATGCCTGTCTGTTCATACTGTAAAAAAAAGAGATCCTTTCCTACATGATGTCAGTGGAAGTGATGGGGGACATCTACTCTGTGTGAAAATGTATTTCAGCTGCAGTTAATATGAGGCTTCAGCAGTTTGAAGTTAAACAAATAAAGTGGGTACTTTCAGTCAGTTTTAGCACAAAATGCCTTCATTATAAGTGACACAAAGAAGGCGTTTTGTACTGCAAAGATATGATACTTGCTTGACTTGTCTCAAGCTTCATATTAACTTCAGATGATTTTGTTTCCTGTGTCCTCCATTGGCAGCACGTTAGGAAGAGATCTCTTTGTGGCCAGTATGAACAGGAGGGATGATTACAGCAAGCAAATACTGTTTAGATGTACATATGGGCACCTGACTATTTCTTTTTAAGACAGGCTGTGGGGTGTAAATGAACTGAATATATAACCCCTGAGAGAGAAGAGAAAGGTGAAAAGAAGGGGACAAGAGGAACAAAATGCTGAATCAACTTGGTCCATGGAGCAGAAAAATTACACATACTGTAAGTAATTTATTTTATGTTATGCATTTGTATATTTATTTTTCATTGTTTAGTTTTATTTCTGGAACAACTTAAGTGTTTGTTGTCAATGTGTCTGTTTTTCTCATTTATTTCCAGAATCATTTTCTTGCATTGAAAGGTTTTTATTTTTGTAATGTTTGTATATTGTTTGATTCCATCTGCTGTAAATCCCATTACCTCCCCTCAATAATTTTCATATTAATAGTATATATCTTTTTTAAGTTTTGAGTTTGAGCTCTTGTAACAGAGAAAGTTTGATTTTAGAATACATTAATTTCAATGTGTCTCACCTGGAACTAACCCTGTGTATTATGAGCACTGACACATTTCATTCAATGAGGAATTTGATTTTACTTGAGTGCAGTACTTTGACGTTTTTCATTCTTTTTTGTTTGTTTTCCTCATCACTGCTGTATCAGTATATACCATATTTTGTACAATTATAAAACATGTCATTGTTGATTAACACAATAAAATGCATTTTAACTTAAAAAATGATGTGAAAATCAAGCAAAGTATGTTTAGGCAGTTAAATATGCTCCAAAAGACATTACAGCTGTAACTGAAGATTAATCTAAAGTAGATTACTGTGTGCATGAGTACAACAGAGTCCGGGAACACATTTTATTTCCCACCACCTTTCTCTTTATACATTTTCTGTCTGTCAAAGGCTCACTACTGTCAGACATTTTGACATATGGTAGCAGGAAAAGCACAGGTGGAGCTAATAACATGAATGGTATCTGCAGTCCAAGATTTGTAACACATGCACCCCATACAATTCAATCCAGCTGATGATCCATAATGCAGTTGTGCTTAAAACACAAAAAGTAACACACTGACATTTAATTTATGGTTATTTATACATTTATAAATGAAATGACAATAAAAACAATAAACCAGGAATGACAGGGCTGCAGTATTCTGTTCTTGCCCCTTGCAAATGATATGTTCTGCATATATCAAAAATGGACTTGATGAGTAAACCTTCAATGGTTTTTTGTTTTCTGCAGATTCTGCAAAAAAAAAAAAAATCTAGTTCAACGAAAATAAAATTGAGCAAAATGAAAAATGTCAGCAATACATGTTTGTTTGTTTGTTTGTTAGTTTAGGTGTAATTCCATGTTCTACAGGATGGTACAGCTATAGTTGAGATATCAAGTTAACAGTCATAGCTAAGTGCAAATATGCAAAATATGTTTTGACTTCAGGATAACTGTGAAATCCGATAATTTCCCCCAAAATCTTTTTTGCCACACATTTATGATTTATCTACTTAAGCAACTTTACGGTTTACGTCAGCTTTTTAAATCTCCCCTCTGAACCTTTTGGGACTACAGAGCTGTATTTTAAAATACACATATCAACGCCCGTTTGTAAGCTTAAAGAATCTGAGTTAATATACCAACGAGAAACATTCCACAAGGTCTTCTTGGTGATTGATTTTTACCTTCACGCAAAATCAGTATCTAATGCAGCAATGTAATTTCATCTTACGGTTACAGCAAATAAAATAAAATTTAAAAAAACAGCCTACGTGATGCTTTTTGACCCTGAATTAAAGAAACCAAGAGGAAAATAGTGTAAAGCTTAAATTAAAAAGAAGGCACAATCAAAATATGTTAATTAGAACATTTCAAGTGCTGTTTTTCGACTTTTGCATGTAGAGTACCCAAGCTCATTGCTGTATTGAGTTTAAATATGCAACTTTGTGCATCTGAGACAAATGCAGAATGTACTGTGGAGCACTGCGGGTGTTCTGGTAAACATGATGGTCGAGAACATTGCACTCGACACAATAAAGACAAACAAAGTAAAAAGCCCACGATGTAAAAACGTGTTGGATACGATTCTTGGCAGCAACCTTCACGGTTGTCCAGTCCTTTATTTGATGCCGTGGCCTGAATCAGGATTCAGAGAGGTATTAAAGTCACTGGTCAGTAAGATTTGGCTGCATTATGTCAGCATCATGAGGCCCAATGTGCCTCTAAATTAGTGCAAGAGAGTCTAGCTACTGTAGCACTGTGGCTCTTGCACCTTCCTCTTCGGTCAGTTACGGCAGACAAGTCGCACTCATAATTGCACTTGAGGTTATGTCATGTAAAAGTTCTATTTTGTTTTTATTTCCTGTTATTTTTCTCTCCATCAGTGGTCTTCTATACTTCCTGAAAAAGGTGGAGTGTGGAATGGGCTGCACAGTGCCACCCTGCTGGCTGCACTCAGTCCTGCAGATCCCTCTCCAGGTATTTCTTCATTCGCTGACAGCGAGGACAGGGGTCCCCAGGAGCCTTGCAGACCAGGTGAAACACAGCCTTACAATCTTTACACCTGGGTCAGAGACAAAACATAAGCATTAAAAAACATTAAAAAAAACAAATAAAAAAGTTTCATACCATATCTAAAACAAAATATAATAATGGACAAATCTCAACATTTTCTGTGCATCCAGTTAATTTTTTTCTAATATATTCAGGTAATGCAAAGCTGGTCAGTTCAATTTCACATAACTAACTCAGAGAGGATTAAAATAGAAGATTTAACCCTCTTCACTTTGTTTTCTGTGTTGTGATTTGATTTTAATGTGGCATGGAAAATAATGACAACAAAAAACAATTTATTGAGTTATTAAAGACAAAATGAAATAACTGTCCTTAAATGTTTGTTTTTCATTTAACTATGACACAGTAAATAAACATAAAAAGAAATACATGTGTATTGTATTTCACTTTATTTCTTTGATTTGTTTTTATTTAGGCATTTTAAATATTCCATAGATGAGAGAACATGACTTCTCTCTGTAACAATCCTATACAAATCTGTATTTATTGTAGACCAAGCCCTAACTACAAACTGTAGCTTGGTTTCAGTACACACAAGACAATGTCAAACTTGACTAATATAGCAACAGAACTAAAGAAAGGTTTCCGTACATGTTTATATATATATATATATATATATATATATATAACATACCTGGTGGTGATGTCAAACTGGAATGGGAAGATGATGTCATTAGCGTGGCATATCTGACAAATGAAGCCACGCTGGGTGCACAGGTCGCAGTGGAACACGTGGTTGGACGCAAACTGCAACAGTGTGATCAGGTAGGCTGCGTATTCGCCCTCTGCTATCTAGGAAAAAAAAAGCAAATATACACATATTAAGATGTTTCAAGGTGGCAAATGACTGGTGCAATAACAGAATCAACACAGCAGGATACCTGTCGGAGGTCCTTGACACTGTACAGATGGCTCGACTCCAACAGGTACGTTCGCTGCTCCATTCTGGCAGAGAATTTTAATAAAAACATATATAATAAAATGTCATAATAAAATATGGTAAAATGTAAAACGCACATGCATATACACACCTGGCTTGGAGTTTCTTGCAGGCTCCGCTGCGGCAGGTGAGCAGGTAGTCGCCCAGCAGGCGTAGCCTCTGCCGCAGGTTGTGGGCCTGAGCCATGGACTCAGAGTGCTTCACCAAGTCTGGGTTCAACTGCTCCAGGTTCAGCAGAGGCTCCTGCTCCACCTGAGCCAGCAGATGCAGGGCCTTCTTAGACACCTGGACAGACACACACAGGTCACACTCATGGGGTCAGAACCATAGACTTTATACAAAGATGGATGCTGCATCTCCACTTCCTCTCACTGTACAAAAATGAACCCAAAATATCCAGATACAGGCGCTGCCATCTTGCGTTGGTGATGTCAGTTGGAGCCAGAGTCTGCGCAGTAATGATCCTATCGAGGTCCCGCCCATACACCCGCCCGAACCAATCGCGAGCACACTCACAGTTGTCAATTATGATGTCGCACCCCCTTTTTATAGCATCAAATAACTAATTAAAACCAAACTGATCAGAGAAACGAACACTTGAACAAACATCAGTGTGATAAAAACTACCTAAAATGACAGAAACCATCTTTGGGAAAAATAATTTTGACGTGTACTTTGATTTTTTAGTTTGGCCCATGTCCCATCCGCTAACATGGAGGGGCTGGGGCTTATGACCTATACTGCAGCCAGCCACCAGGGGGCGATCGAGATGTTTTGGCTTCACTTTCGAGGAGCTGTCATGTCGTCCATCTTTATATACAGTCTATGGTCAGATGGTCAGAACATGTTGAACTTGTGTGTGATTACTGAGGGTGAGAGTTACTGGAAAAAACTATGCAACAAGCCGTTTGGTGTCACTGATTCTGACACCGGTTCACGAGAGTATCACCCCGATATCTGATAACAGCATCTGGATCTGTGCATATGTATGTACGTAGTTTAAAAAGTGATCTGGATGTGCTGCACATACCTCTCGTTGTGTGAGGTCCCAGTTGTGCACCATGCGTGAAGGGATGATGGTGGTGTCACCGTGGTGACAGGAGTCACAGTAGTACTGGCCTGAGAACTCACATAACTTAGCTCTGCCGAGGGATGGGCCAATCTGCTGAGGACACCCTGCATATGATACACAGTAAACAAACCTCAGGCTCTAATTCACATCCACAAAACTAAAAACAATTCTCCTAAACAGACTTGAAGATTATTGAAACCTACAAAGACTAGCCACCCCACACATAACGATTTCCACCAGGATACACAGATTTTTAAGTCTTGATAGTCAGAAAGGAGCACACACTGAACAACTGAGTAACTGGGCAATAGGTGGACTATGATTAAGTCATGTCTAGCTCCCGTGAGAACATAATTCTTATGTGGTTCTGTACCAGAACAGAAACTGACATTCATCAAAAAGAGTTTGCTTTGCTAATTTATACTGCAAGTGTGCAGAAAAGGGAAAGAAACAAAGGAAAAATGCTAAATTTGAATGAGATGGTGGATGCACAGATGAGGGCAACACTCACAGCACACTGTACTAGTTTTGCACACTTGTCAGTTTTGTTTTTATCATTTCCTCCCTCGCTCGTGTAATGTCAACATCCTGATCCCAGTTGTAAATATCAAAAACCTTTAGCTCAACAACTGAACATTACCTGCACATTTGAAGCTCTGAGTGTCCAGCCCCTTCTCTGAGGACACAGTGCACAGATGAACTAGAAGTGCTCCATCTTCTTTTAGTCTGTGCTGCACCAGCCTGTGGAGATTTCCAGTCACCCCCAAAGATGCAACAGGCTTCTCAGAGACCCCATCCTCCCCACTCTCCAGGTAGGAGTCCAGAGCTCCACGGATCAAAACCCTCCAAGAGCGAGCCTCCACTGGGTTCTCCGCCCTGAGTCTAAGCGTCTCCCTGACGGTCAGCAGTTTGAAAAAGGCCGGTCCTCCCAGGGAGACGTCAGGCACCACGTCCCGGATTTCCTCAATAGGGTGGGTTAGCCGCAGCAACTTCCTTCCCTCTTGTACCCGGAAACCTTTCAAGGCCTCCAAGGAGAGGGAAAAGACCAGAGGTACCCATGTCCGAGCCTCAGGATCCGTGGAGACGTACAAAACAGCTTCTTTGATGGCATCCGTTTCCAAATCAGCAGTCCGAGTCCAGTCGAATTCCTGTAGAGGAGGAGGTGCCTCCTGCCCCCCACATTTACCTGAGTCACAGGATGATAAACCTCGCTCAGGGCTGGTGGGGGCAGAGGACGGGGAGGAAACCGTGCATTCATCCACACCATTCTCACTGGTGGGTCGCAGCACCTCCCACTGCTCATCAGCATGAGATGCTGGCCGGCATTTGTTGACGGCTTCTACTATACGGTCCACCCAGTCCTCAGCTTCGTCGCAATTGGCTGCCCGCAGGTACAGTCGCTTCCCGGGAAAGGCCACCTCGAAGCGGCCATCAGGTGAGGTGATGCGAGCGTCCTCACATCGCACCAGGGAGCAGTTGTCATAACACGTCCGCTCCTCTGCATTGAGATACAGACGGAACTCGAAGGGTGACAGCTCACAGTAGTAGTCACGCCACAACCCCATTGCACCTCGTCGCTCTAGATGACCGAGCTTCAGCAAGCCACGAAACGGGTTGGACAGCCCTGACAGACACACAGACGGACACAGGTAATGGAAAGAGAAAGAAAAGAGTCGGTCTAAGTTATTTTACATTACTTTGGTCTACTTTCACATTGAATTCGCAAATTATATTTGGTCAAAGTTGCTTTTACAAGTAAGTTTGACCTTGAAGTCACAAGAAAAACACGATAATTATGAACGACATTTAAAGGAAACAGCAGTGAAAAGATAAGCTTATCATAATTCTGCGACCTACAAAATGAAGCCCGGATTCAACTATTTATATCACTATTAATATCAGTTTTGACTACAGAATTGACAGATATAAACATTAAAATTGTCTTCTAAATAAGCTTTTAGTTTAGGTCCTTTCTTTAACTGCAAAGCAATGTTTAGGGAGCTGAGGAGAAGCCAAGGCAGAGGGTTAAGATCTATACACTGATAATTTAATTCAAATCATTTAATTCAATATTTGCTGACATAAAATAGCCAATTAAATAAAAGGGTGGCCTGTTACTGACCAGTGAAATGGTTAAATTATGAAATGTAGTAGTTGTTCCTGGAATACTGCCCCTATTGATAGCATGACAATAAATGCTCCATAGTCCAACCCACCTGTTATAATGCACCGCCACAAACATTATATCTCTCAATAAGCCGTCTGACTCATTGAAGTGACGTCTCGCAAGAAATACAATCTTACATTCCAGTGCAACCTGGCCACATCCCAATAAATGATGCAACAGCAGTTTTTCCATTTGACAGCTGATGGAAAACACCTGCTGTGACATCACTGTTTGGGGTGTGGTTAGAAGTGCAATATTTTGATTATCTCACTCCCCAGTTTCAAGTGCTGCAGGAATTTTCTGTCCTATGTGAACAGTATTATTTACCTTTCAACTTAATTCCTTGGTGGCTTTCACCTTTACTGACCAGGTGCGTTCACATTGAAGGTACCCTGTGGAGCTTTTGATCACCAATGATGTTACAACCCCATGTTCCCTGCCTTTGGTTTCACACCGTTCCACTGACCTACAGGTGGCGGTAACGCACCAAGAAACCAAACTTTTAAGAAAAAATGGTGTTGCAAATGTTTTAGGCAGGAGGAAATGCATTCAATTTCAAGAAGACACTGAATGTAAACAGGAACTTTGTTTCACAGGGCACCTTTAAGTGAAGTACACCATAAATGGTTCAACAGATAATTTTCAACAAATGGAATCCAAAGTTTTTATGTAAATACTTTAATAGCACTCCTGGGTGAGACAATTATTTTCATCATTGATTAATCTGCTGATTATTTTTTCGATTAAATCGATCAGTCTATGAAATGTCAAAAAACAGTAAAATAATGCCCATCACAACCTCCTAGAGAGCTCTAGATGAGACAGATCAATCTGCGACTGTTTGTAGGATAGAGATGGAGGCAGGCAGCCAGACCTGCGTGCAATGATGATTAAAGAACATAAAATCATCTAAACTCGGTACTGATTTTCTTCAGTTTTTCAGTCTAATCATGGAGATGAAATACCTATTTGTCTGCGATGGACGACACTGGGAGGTGACTGAGAGACCTTGAGCTGGGCCGTGGGAGCAGAAGGAGGCACCTCGTCGTGGTCCGACACCTCCTCCAGGTGGGGCTTGTAGATGTCGTCCTCAGAGATCCAGGAATGAGAATGCTGAAATGTAAAATGACAGAATTCTTTTTAACCTCTTTTGCCCCGGTTGCGCATGCAAGGAGAAAAGAGTTTTTCCTAGACTGATCTGATGAGAAGAATCTCAACAACAACTTGAAAGGTTCCTTTATCTAGCACACCATATGGAAGGAAATCAAATCACCCGATATAGGGTGAGTATTTAGGGCTGCAACGATTGGTCGATTAATTGATTAGTAGACTGACAGAAAATTAATCAGCAACTATTTTGATATTCGATTAATCGTACGTTTTGAAGCAAAAGCGCCAATTATTCTCTGGTTCCAGTTCCTGAAATGTGAGGTTGTTCAGCTTTTCTTTATCATATATCATTCAAATCAAACTGAATAATATGATAATATGAGTTTTTGACTGTTCATCAGACACAAGACATTTATAGATTTTACTTAGAAATATGTGGTGGACATCTTTACTATTTTCTGACATTTTATAGACTAAACGATTCATTGAGAAAATAATTGGCAGATTAACCGATAATCAAAATAACCGTTAACACAGTTAGTGAAAGAGTGCTTCCTGTAATCATGTGTCTTCGGGGTTAGTAGTGTGAGAACTATAAGAAACTACAATGAATGGTCTCTTTCTCTATTAAGGGTACGCACAAATTTGTCACTATCTTGACTAATTTGGATGGCCAGTGTGTGACAACCACAGAAAGTCCTATTATATTTGAGGAAAATATTACAACACATCCTGGAGCTGTCCCTGCTTGGACATTACGTGTGCAGTAAAGAGATTAAATTTGTACAGTGGGTATTTTATGGCACAAGAAGCCAACTTTCTTAACTTTATTTTATCCACAACACCCTGCCACAGGAGCTGTTTCATTTCTTAATGTAACTGGCAATGATATTCTTACAGTCGCTGTTACTGCAGCGGAGAAGATTTTTCTAACACAGCAGGACTAATGTGACTACTCGTGATCTCGAGTGGGAAAAACAAATAACATAGCTTTATTTGTTTTTCCAAGAATTTTCCATTCCAGTACTAAGAGTCAGACATCTTATTTGTCATTTCCTCAGTGAGAACAGACAAACAGCAATTCAGGAGAAGCAACAGCAATTCTGCATTTCCACTATCTGTAAAATCCTCATTACCTATTACTGTTTTAGAATAGGCGTTTTCAGACCAGAGGAACTTTTTCATAGTTGTAAGAACAGTTGGAGGACGCCCTCCTCTTTTTATTGTGTCCGCACTGCAAGAACCGGGAACGATTATAGTTCATAGAACGCCTTTTTTAGGGACTGTTTTAGCTCCTACTTCAGAGTAGGTACCCTCCCAGCACAAGCGGAACCTTGATTGTGAGTAAGTGTACGTTTTTTTTTTATATTTTATATATTTTTTTATATTATATATATTTTAAAAATATTTATGACCGTTTGTAAATCTGTGGCAAGCATATACAGCTGTTTTTAATTTCAGTGTTAGGTGGGTTGCCCAGGGTTTTTTTCATCCCACGTGTGCATTTTCTCATGTTATTGTATATTTCTTTTGTTTTGCTTTATTTTATTATATCCACAAATAAAGAACTAAAGAACCACATTGATTGGTCGAACACAGCTTGTAACGGTAGCCTTAAAAAACGGACAAAAACACAGACAAATACCTACATATGTATGTAGGTATGTAGTTCTCGGGGGAGCTCCCCAGAACAGTTTGGTCCAAAAAGGCCTATTTTCTGTCTTAAGTTGTCATCGGGAACCACAACACAGTGAAACACAACTTTTCTAACAGACAGATCATAGAGGCCTGGTAGTGTCTGTGGCTTTGTGTGTGTCATTTTCAATTCAAAGCTATTAGTCTGCATATACTTACTGATAGAGAATCTGAGGACAATTGCCTGCTCAGGATGCTGGTAGAGCGACGTGAGCCTTGCTGTACTGGGGGCTCTGTGGTTCTCTTCTCTGAGGTCTCTGCTTCCTTCTCTTCCTGGACAGGCTCGGTCCTCTCCTGAACTCCTGTCGTATGTACTTCCTCTACAGGCTCCACAGACTCCACGGGCTCCACGGGCTCCACGGGCTCCACAGGCTCACTGACTGTAGAGACCATGTCTGTGTCCAAGTGTAACTTGGAAAAGGTACTAATGCACACTTCAGAGGGAGAGTAGTTGACATGGTTCTCATCAGATGATGGCAGCTCAAGGGATGTCGGTGGTGGCTCTGGATCAGACAGTACAGAGTCTGGGGGTTGGTCTTGGGATGGTGTAGTGGGACCCTGGGTCTCGCTGTCCGACCCACTGAAAATGGCCGTCTCTGAGTACTGATCTGGACCCGTGCTAG
Source organism: Macquaria ambigua (assembly GCA_008360985.2). Taxonomy (NCBI): domain Eukaryota; kingdom Metazoa; phylum Chordata; class Actinopteri; order Centrarchiformes; family Percichthyidae; genus Macquaria; species Macquaria ambigua. Next base: position 197,434 of record VMKM01000558.1, on the reverse strand, counting down.
AGACAAACGAGTCTTCACGCATGGAGTCCTGACTGCAGTGGCCACTCTCCCGAAACTCAGTCAGAGAACTGCAGAAACGAGGACAAGTGATGACATATTTTACTGCAAGCTTACCATAAAAGAGGAGTTTAATATTGCCTATTTCTAATGTTAAAGCAGCTGACATTATTCTTATTATTCTAATTGTCAAATCCAATGAAAATACCAACAATGTGTTAATCTATCAATTCTTTCTGACTACCTAGTCCAGCCCCAAGCCCAAATATACATTGTTTTATTTTTTTACAAGGTGCAGTAATTTCCTAAAACAGCTGGGCACTGTAGTTTTTTTTAGCAAGAGTTGCTCAAACAGGAGGAAATCGTGCATTTGTTGGGGACTATTTTCAGCTGTGGAATAATCCACATTTGGTACTCTAATGATTATCTACAGCAGCAAGGCGGTATACAGTACATCGGATTAACTCAAAATAAACTACAGTGTGTGTGTTCATGGTAATGAAGGAACATGTCACCCAGTGCAACAGTGTGACTCATTGATATGTTTAGTTAGTATAGTTTTTGGACAACAATGGAGCTCTATAGCACAGAGGAATAAGATATACCAGGTTTTGGCTTCACAGACAATTCTTGTTGGTTTCTGTCTTTTCATGGGATTTTTTGACAATAAGAAAAATATGGAATATCACCAGCCTTAACCTTTAACTCTTGTGCTCCAACATATCCAAATACACAGCTAGAAGATACACTTACTCTTTCTTTGGCCTCTTGGTGCTGATGTTGACATTAATGGGCATGTCCAGGTCACATGAATACCACTGCTCTCCTGTCAGGCTGCGGGGGTCCTGCCCCTGCAGGAGGCTATCAGAGCTCAAGCTGGAGGAGAGCTGAGAGGAGCCTGTGGTGTCCAGGCTTAAATTAGATGAGGTGAGTGCAGCCCTACCCTCTTGTAATACACCTGACCCTCTCCCCAACAGCAACACTGGGCACCCTCTCTGCATGTCCAGTGCATCAGATGAGCCTGACGACTGAGACACTGTATCCCACGATTCTTTATACATGGGCTTGGAGGTGGGAAGGTCTCCACCATTGAGGGGAAGGTCGGGCGTGTCTGCCTGGGACAAGGGGCAGAGTCCAGCGAGAGCCAGAGGCGTGGTGGTCCACTCATTGAGGACAGCCGACTTGTAAGAAAGGCTGAATGTAAGAGACGCCAGACCCTGGAGGTAGCTGAGCAGAACCTCTCGCTCCTCAGTGTTCAGGAGCAAGGCACTGGGCTGATAGTGGGCCCGCAGCTTGGAGTCCTCCCGAAACAGTGACGCGAGGTAGCATTCCAGTAGGCCGTGGTTGAGGGCGAGCCGCAGCCACGCCCGGCAGCGACCCACATCCGTGCTCACAAAGCTGATCTTCTCCAGCTCTGTGATCACATCACTGGGGATTCAACAGAAAGTGTTACACACTTTATACTAAGCTTTCACAGAATAATTGAATGATCTATCTAGGGCTGCAACTTACGATTATTTTCATTATCGATTCATCTGCGGACTATTTTCTCAATTAACTGATTAATTGTTTGGTCTATAAAATTGAGAAAAATGTCCAGTATAATGTCTAAGCTGACGTCTTTAAATAGCTTGTTTTTTCCGACCAACAATCCAAAACCCAAATATATTCAGTTTACTATTATAAGACAATGAAAAGCAGCAAATCATCACATTTGAGAAACTGGAATCAGTGAATGTGTGGCATTTTTGCTCTAAATTAATGGAACGATTAACCGATTATCAAGAAAGTTGGCGATTCATTTTCTGTGATCGACTAATCAATTAATCAACTCATCATTTCAGCTCTATTGATGTCCTTTACCGGTGGGTGACGGTCTTGAGGAGGCTCCAGAAGAAAGGCTGAGGGAGGGGTCCTCGGTCTCCCTTTCTAATCCGTCCCCCAGCCTCCAAGCGGATGTACTTGCTCTTGATCCCATGGATGAAGATGGCCTCCAGGGCACAGCAGAGGAGGTTAGCGTCACCATCCTCACTGGTGACCCCTGTGTCTGATGTTACATATCGCTTCTGCAGGGCTTTGAGCGACTGTGCCAGCTTCTCTTTGATCTAAAATATGATAAAGCACGAGTGAGGCAAATATTACCAGCTTCCTTGTTTGTTTTTGGAGAGAGGTCAAATAAGGTGTGGTTCTGTGCTTCTGATGAGAAGCAGGTTGGCAAACTGACAATAACTTCTCTGCTCACCAACATACATAAGAGGCACATTTTTATGTGCAGTAAAGGATACAGCCAGCACATTTTGTGCATCCGATGTGATGAGGAATAGATAGAGTGAAGTCAGTGGCCATGTTGTTATGAAACATGGTCTGTAGATTAAAACACTATCACATGACACCTACTGTCAGCTGACATGGAAAGAAAGAGAACATAAGCATTTAACAAGCAAGCCTACATTATGCAACAGGCTGCTGAACACTTCGAAAAGCCATGGTCCGGGTGTTCTCGACACTGAGCACTCAAGCACCCTTCTTTTACGGGTCTTGACTTGGCAGGACTTGAGCAACACAGCTATAAAAACATTTCTAGAGGACCACATCCTTGCCTGCTTTCCGAGCTTCCTGACGCACACATTCATTAATTCAGCAAGTCAGCAGTACAATGTACAGTCTGCAAAGCCATGCTGTTTAATACATCATATTAAAACAGTCACACATACAGTATATTCTGCTAACTATTAACTAAGCACTCATTCTCCAATGCTTCGTCCTCCCTTTGCATTGATAAGATGAGCTGCTGTCGTTTTACCATTGATTCTGTATCTGGTCTTGTCTCTTTAAAAGCATTAGATTGTCTGTTAAGCCTATTTTACTGATGCTATAAATACAATGTGCAGGCAAGTGAATGGATCACCAAGTCCAGTGCTGAAAGTGGTGTAATGTTGAACACTGCTGAGCACAGTTACAACAGTAAAATTACAACATATCCTACTTAAATGGCACAACCTGACTAGCAAAAATCCATCCCAGGGGCCAATAAAGCCAATCTGACACCTTCACCAGAGGTATCACAGTAACAGTAAAAAAAATAAACAACCCGGCCGAAGGTAACAAGACCTTTGCACATAGGTGAAAAGTGTGTGGTTTTACCTGTTTGACATCTTTAGCCTCAGGTGGCGAATCTGGCATCTGTGTGGCTAGCATGGCACCTCCTGGGAAGGTTTACTCCCACATGGCACACTAAAATACAAAAACAAAACAAAAAACGATTCCTTTTGACATATTCAAAATGTAACAGGCTTACCAAACAACTCTTCAACACTTGAACGTCTCCAATAACAACCATACTGACCCCTGCTTCCCTGTTGAAATGACTTGTGACATTTAAGGCGGATAAACAAGTAGTCCAAGCCCTTGTGCCCTGGCAGACAAGCGAGGCATGTGATGATAAGGAAACAGTTTTTCCCCCCCTTCCTGACTTCATGTTACCAGCACATTTGCTATCATGACATTTTCCATCACAAGACTGTATGCTGTGACATATCTGCCATTTCATGGTTTCACTGACTAACCACTTTGAAACCGAGTCATGTGAGGCGCTGATTAAAAGGAGGGTGTCTGCAGGGAAGTAGCTACAAAAGCTTCTGCACTAACTTCCCCAATCAAAAGCACTGTAAGAGCAAATCAGGATCGAAACAGTATGCCCCTAACAACTCCCTGACATGATCAAAGACAGATAAGATAGCTCTAAATACCTCTAGTGCCAAGCTACTGACAAAAATAGGATTATTTAACAAACAGTAGGTAGGCAAGTGGTGTTAAGTATTAGCCGTATGGCGGCGTATCAATTATTTTGTTTGCATGTTGAGACAGTTTAAGGTTAATACTACATTACGCTAGACTAAATTTCTTTCTAATCTCTCCAATCGCCTTGCATTAACCGGCAGCAAGTTGCCAATTTTAATGTTAGCTCCTGATCTGGGTGTGTGTAGGCATTCAAGCTAGACAAGGAATATCAAGACATCGTAATACTAAACACAGAACACCATAACAAGCTGTGTAAAACAGGACTTGTATAGCAGTTACGCTGAAGCAGTAAAAGACGAGCCTGACAGTTAGCCTGAATGTAGTATTAGCATGGATGTATTAGCAACGAACGTTAACTTGCTATATTAGCTACATAGCTAGCTTCCTTACCGAAACAGGTTGGCTAACTTTCCATAAAGGTCCAAAGACAACCGCGTACCCTCCGTAAATTATTGTAAACTCAGTAAATGGACGTAAAATGCATTCGATCCGTACAGTCGCTCTCCATCGCTTCTGTTACAACGTCCAAAAAGCGCACAAAAATTAGCGTTAACTATGATTTGTTTTCTCGAGACGACTTGTCGCTATCCCAGCTGAGCACAAATGCATCATGGGAACTAAACCAGTGATACCATCAAGCTCTCACAGAACTGCAGAAAGTGAAAGAACGTTACGGGAACGTACATAAACGACATAAAACGGACATTAAACATTTGCATGCCTATGTCTGTCGGTGGTGCGCATGCTCACGTACTGGACTTCTTTGTTGTTTTGTTATAGCATAAATGAGCCCGTACCTCTTCATATATAACAACACAGGTACGAAAATACCGCCGTTACTGCGTGTTTCGTGTTTAATCTAATTAAAAAACACGTGAGTAAATGACAAACATGGGCCTATTATATTATACATACTGTATCATAAAAATCTGTATAAGTCGCATCGACATTGCCTAAGTAGAAACAGCAGTAACAGTGGTACTACAGTAGTAGTTGTAGTTTACGGGTAACACTTGAAGGAAACACAGCTTTTGAGGCGTGCTGATGTTGTTGCTCTGTTGCTGGCATGTGAGGACTTTGTGTTCCCTGTGCTGTACTAGACAGTTCCTTGACTGACAAAAAAAGTTTCAGTCACACACTCCACAGCTTGTAAACTGCGTAGTAACTTCACCCTATTACCCCCACACTTTAATAATAATATAAAAAAACAACTTTGTTTGCTAGTTTGTGTTTGTTTCAAAAATGATAAGCTGCATATAAAGATGAAATGAAGAAAATGTTAAAACATACTAAAATAGTCACATAAAGGCTTAATTATGTCCTGGCAATTGGTTGTGATGGAGAACAATCCATTTCAAGTACAGCTACAATCTGGAAGTACAGTGATTTACAATAATCAGTTCATATGTAATAATCAGACACTGCAGTGGTTCAACAGGGGGTGCCATAGTACAGTTAAGGATTAAACCTCCTACAATATCCTCACCTGTTATCACTCAAATTTATGTGGGACTTCTGGATTTCTGAGATAAAAATGTGGCCATCAATTTGCACTGGCAATAACAAACTGATGTACAATGTGAATCCACATTTCCTCCGTGTGTGTTGACATAACACTCATAAAACACATCCGTTCCAGTGTGTAATTTATTTTGTATAATTCTCATAGTTTGTTTTTTACTTTTCTCTATTTGTCTGTACTTATTCCTGTCCTCATGCTGTTACGACACCTGAATTTCCCCTCTGGAGATCAATAAAGGCTTATCTAATCTAACATACCAGTTTTAAATGCCCACAAACTCCTCGGAATGCCCCACGCCATGAAGTTGTTATTCCAAATTAAGTAGGCTAAATAAAAAGGAGGTTAATAAAATAATGGTCAACAATCATATATATTGTTAGACAAAAGGTTTATTCTGTTTTCATACCTAGGCTATATAATATTCACTAAACAGAAAAATGCCAAATATCCTGATTTTGACCTACAGTACAGTAGGCTGCATCTATCATACAAGAACACTACATGGAAAATGAAATTGAATATATAATAATATACATTATATAATAATAAAACCATAATGAAATGATGAAATACAGGAAACCCTCCTGTCCATCCATATTATGTGGGATCATTCTTCAGAAACGTCATGATGCGTGCTGTGATTTTCATATTGCAGTCTGAAAACATCACTGTCACGTAACGCAGGCCGCAGTCACTTCCACTTTCTCTTTGGTGAAGCGCTTTCTTCTTATAGCATGTTTGCTATGTGGACACACAGTCACATCTGCAGTTTTACACTTTTAATCATGAATGATATATGTATTAATATGTATTGTGTTTTAAACCACAGAGTGCTAATGATGGCAGTTCCAACAAACAGAGAGTAATGGTTTTGAACACAAAAGAAAAGAACCCTAATTACTGTAAACACTTAATCAGCAACACGGATTTCATTCAAGAAAAACTCATTTTGTGTCCACGTTCCCTTAAAAGTCGCAGAAATATTCCCACGTTACTCCCAGGTGTTCCCTATCGGACCTACCTGTGTGATCATGAATAGTGAGTTGTGTTTGTTTCTATGCTTTATGGGTTTTCTATCAAATGAATGTTCTGTGTGTTATTACTGTATTATGGTGTAGCCTTTTAAAACCCGGCGCGGTATTTCAGCTTTTGCTTGTACGCAACATTTATCTTATTGTGGCATACATATATCATAAGGTCACTAATCCAAATCCGAAATGTTTGGCCTTGTTGTTTGACCGCGTGAAAGCCGCAGTCAGTGTTTCCCACAGGTGTAAGGAAAATGAAATAGGTGCGTCCTGCCTATATATGAGGCGCTGCAGGTCTGCTCCAACAGAACGACTGCTTCACAAGAGAAATCAGTATTTGCTCCATACAAAGGCGATTTTCTACCTTTTTAAAAATGCTCAACAGGATTTTCTGTGTGTGCCTGCTCCTCAGTCTGTACAGTGCAGGCTCCTCGCTAAGCTGCAGATGGATGGATCATAAATTCAGACAGCACAGTGAAAACTCTTTGCATCTGCTAGATACGATGGTGAGTGCACTTCATTTGCATATTGTTTAAAGTCACTGAATGATCTTAACTGAGTGAGTCTTCATATTCTATTTGTCTATGTATACTTCAACGCATGATGTGTGTTTGTGTGTGATGCAGGTTCATAATTCCACTAACACCACTGAGGATGCTGAAGTGATGGACACTGCAGCCTTCCCTAATGATCTGTACAGCCAGGCGTCCAAAGCATCAGTAAGTCAACTTTTGTCTAAATGCAAAACAAGTTTTTTTCCTTTTACAAAAGTAATTGTTTTCAAAGAAAAGTGTGAGTTATTATATCTGTTATATCTATTCTTATTGAAACAGCTGTCAGAAAGTGGCATAAATGTAACCCTATTGTAATCTGTGATTCTTCTTGTTCTTCTTCTTCTTCTTCTTCTTCTTCTTCTTCTTCTTCTTCTTCTTCTTCTTCCAGGCTGAGGATAAAGTCGGTTTCACAGTTCAGATTCTGGAGGAGACGGCTGCCCTGTTTGAGGAGGATCACAGCTCTGCATCATGGCAGCAGAACACAGTGGAGAACTTTCTCAATGTTGTAACCCAGCAGGCTGACGGCCTTCGCTCCTGTGTGAGTCTCAGTGACATTAACATTTAAAACTTATTTAAAATACATGTACTGGTGGTCTTTGACTGCATTTCTGTTATACTACATCCTGTTGACTGAAAGGATCAATTAATAAAACATGGGCCAAGTTAACAGGTCCATGGTGACCGTGTAATGAAGATTTATTTGAATGAATACAAAGATTATATATTAATATGAATTATATATTTTTACTTTTGATTCATTCAGATTGGGAACCACGGCCACAAGAAGAAGAACAAGAAGCTGCACATGTATTTCAAGAGACTCTCACGCCATGTTCTAGAGCAAATAGTAAGTCTGTCTTATCTATCTATCTATCTATCTATCTATCTATCTATCTATCTATCTATCTATCTATCTATCTATCTATCTATCTATCTATCTATCTATCTATCATATTTACCATATTTATCATGTTTTAATGATGGTATTCTTCTGTCTGCAGGGCCACAGTGCTGAAGCCTGGGAGCTGATCAGAAAGGAAATCAAAGCCCATCTGATGAAAGCAGACCTGCTGGTTTCATCTCTACTCACCGCCAACTCAAATCTGTCTGAAGATTAAGAATGGATTCATTTATTTGCTTACATGACGTCTATTTATTTATTTATTGATGTATTTATTTATTTATTTATCAAGTTGCATATTTATTAGTTGATTGGTTGATATTCTACACCACCAGTATCTTTATAAATTAATGTCATATTAAGAATATGCTAATTGATTTGCTTACATGAAGTCTATTTATTTTGTATTTATTTATTTATTACATTAATGTATTTATTTATTTAAGTATTGAGTTGTTTGTGTATTTATTAGTTGATCATGTATTTGTCTATGCTGATCAATATGCTTATTTTTTTTATTTGCATTCAGCAAAATGGAATTTTTTAAAATATTTTTTTATGTTTTAGCCAATAAAATAAAACTTCTTCCAGCAAATGGAAATGTGTATATAGTTTTTATCCCTGTCACAGAAACAAAAGAGATGCAGACAAAACATTTGTGTATTCTGTTCAGTCTAACCTGTGAGACTCTAAATGTTGTGTTTGATGCACGCTGCTATTCTCCAAATAAAACATGTTTGATGTAATGCAACCAGCCAGAGACAACATCCTTTTACCACTTTTTTAAACATTTCTCTATACGAGTTCACTTTTTCAAAACTCTTCACACGGTTCTCTTTAGCGACATGCAGCTCAGCACAACAGTTTATCTCACCTCCAAAATGCAATGATGCAACCAAAACACCTCATACACACCTCAGGATCAACTCGTGTACACTGACAACATTTGTCTGTCAACAGTAAAACTTAAAAATCACTAACAACAATTTGTGTCACTATTGTCTTTGTAAAAGTATATTTATTTATGGCATAGATTCTGCTACCTCACAGTAAATGTCACAGAAATTAATCAGAAATACTTCAATAGGCTTTTTTGTGCCATTTTTGCTGCATTTGCATTTTTTACTGTAATTCCAAGTGCACAAAATGAAACTAAAGTATTTCCAGTAATGCAGTACAAAACTATACATACACCGTCCTGGGATGGGCTGTAACCCCTCTGTGACTGGAGGAGACGGTGAAACGCCACATTATCCCATACATGTCCTTTCCATTACCTTTCCTCACCAAGTCTTTCATAGAGGTCCCCAAGGAAGAAATATAGGCGCTAAGTGTCCCAATTAGGACTTTATGCATTTTTCATATTTTTTATTTCTTTTTAGTTATGTTAGGTTTTGAACCTACGAAAGCGATGCAAAGTGATCCACAGTTTAGTCCACATTGACTTCTGCTGTGCTGACTGCCTGGAGAGTTTTGAAAAAGTGAACTTAGTATTGAGAAATGTGACTTGGCAGCTGTAAAAGGCTGTGGTGCATTGTTATAGATTAAACTACCAGAATATTAAGTAGTTTAGATTAGCTCTACCTCGACCAACTACAACAGTACACTTACACATTACATCATCAGTAATAATGATGAAATAATAAAATATCCAATAATATAACAGTCATGGGGGCCATTTACTGCATTATGATTACTTTTACTCTCTATCTCTCTAAGAAAAAAAAAACAAAGTCTGTCTGTTACAAAACTTATTTATTTTTTTCTGATTGTTGTCTAATTGTTGCTTTTTTGTGAACACTTTTACCTCATAAGGCTTAAGAAAATGAAGAAGGAAAAAGTTCTCATGTTCATACTAACATGTGATGAGGTGTTGATCGGGTAGATAGCTTCATTTGAATGAGTGTAAGACAAGGTCTATTAGAAATGAATCATTTAGGCCTAGTCATTTAATCATATGATTAATAGAATAGGATAGAAAGAATATTCAGTGAATAGATTAATGTCACGTGTACTGCAGTATTACTGCATCTGATTCACATCTCTTTATGGGATTTTGAAAATGATTTGATAAACATGCAATGTAATAAAAAAAACAAAAAGCTACATAACACACATTGAAAATACAAAATACAATAAAGGTACCATCAAAACATAAAAGCCAAAGCAAATATTATTTATTAAACATTATACTACTAGACTATATCATATTTGATATTCCACGTTATATTGTTGTACTATACTGTATATTATGTTACATTTCACCTTATACTATACCTTATATCCCATACTATATTATACCATATTATGTTCATATGTTATACTGTTTTATTGCATTATATTTCTGTATTAATACATGCAAACACTAAGTATCATTACTTAAACATAATATATATTAGTCTGGTGTATGCTGACTTTGCTGCTATATCACACCACTCTGTCACTCTTGCCTTATAATTTTGTCTTTAATTGCTCTTGTATAGTTTCTATTTTTACTTCTGTTCTTATTTTTGTTTTATAAAATTCTCATTATTATTTTTTATTTTCTCTGTTTATCTGTACTTACCTCTGTCCTTGAACTGAACTGTTTACCCCACACACGTTTGTCCATACTCTTCAGCCACTTCATGAATTAGAGGCCTAATTTAATACACTGTCATTTTCACATCAGGCTGTAAATGTGCTCTAATCTGTGAATTAAAAGGTGAAGGAGAATCCCCTCGTCCACAGGCTATCTGGTTCCCACGTTTCCACGTTGTTTTGTGAAATGTCAGTGAGCAGTTCATATGAATGAGCGTCACAGCGCCGGGCCGCGGTCACGGAGGCACTTTCATTTTCTCTCTGAGGGAACTTCCTTCTTTATGGCGCCTAGTGGACGCAGTGCAATCACGCATGCACTTCATTAATGATTATAAATCCACACAGAACTCATGATGCAATTCCAACTATTAAAGAATGATATAGTTTCCGTCGCATTGGACAGCGTGCAGACCGAAAGGGACGTGATGACGGCATCAGAAACATAGCGTACGACATAATCAGAATACAATGTAAACTAATACAATTAAATAGATAAATAAATGTTAAAATAGCCTAAAATCATTATCAGTGACGGGGATTTCATTCAAGGACAATTCATTGTGGGTGTCTGCAATTTTACTTTTGGCCTTAAGAATCGCAATAATATTCCTATAATAATCACATAATTTCCAATATCGAACAATAGTAAACTATTCCGATATTATGGATAGTGAGCCGTGTTTGTCTACGTTTTTCGAGATATTCTATAATATGCATTTTCTACAATAAGAGATTTTTTAACATGAACTGGGCGTGACATTTTAGCTTTGCTGTGGTATTTGTTTATGCTTTTGTTGTGGGAGATTTTTTTTCTTCAAATCCGAAATGTTTGGCCTTGTTGTTTGACCGCGTGAAAGCCGCAGTCAGTGTTTCCCACAGGTGTAAGGAAAATGAAATAGGTGCGTCCTGCCTATATATGAGGCGCTGCAGGTCTGCTCCAACAGAACGACTGCTTCACAAGAGAAATCAGTATTTGCTCCATACAAAGGCGATTTTCTACCTTTTTAAAATGCTCAACAGGATTTTCTGTGTGTGCCTGCTCCTCAGTCTGTACAGTGCAGGCTCCTCGCTAAGCTGCAGATGGATGGATCATAAATTCAGACAGCACAGTGAAAACTCTTTGCATCTGCTAGATACGATGGTGAGTGCACTTCATTTGCATATTGTTTAAAGTCACTGAATGATCTTAACTGAGTGAGTCTTCATATTCTATTTGTCTATGTATACTTCAACGCATGATGTGTGTTTGTGTGTGATGCAGGTTCATAATTCCACTAACACCACTGAGGATGCTGAAGTGATGGACACTGCAGCCTTCCCTAATGATCTGTACAGCCAGGTCCAAAGCATCAGTAAGTCAACTTTTGTCTAAATGCAAAACAAGTTTTTTTCCTTTTACAAAAGTAATTGTTTTCAAAAAAAAGTGTGAGTTATTATATCTGTTATATCTATTCTTATTGAAACAGCTGTCAGAAAGTGGCATAAATGTAACCCTATTGTAATCTGTGATTCTTCTTCTTCTTCTTCTTCTTCTTCTTCTTCTTCTTCTTCTTCTTCCAGGCTGAGGATAAAGTCGGTTTCACAGTTCAGATTCTGGAGGAGACGGCTGCCCTGTTTGAGGAGGATCACAGCTCTGCATCATGGCAGGAGAACACAGTGGAGAACTTTCTCAATGTTGTAACCCAGCAGGCTGACGGCCTTCGCTCCTGTGTGAGTCTCAGTGTGGATGAACTGAAAGCATCAATTAATAGAACATGTGCCGAGTTAACAGGTCCATGGTGACCGTGTAATGAAGATTTATTTGAATGAATACAAAGATTATATATTAATGTGAATTATATATTTTTACTTTTGATTCATTCAGATTGGGAACCACGGCCACAAGAAGAAGAACAAGAAGCTGCACATGTATTTCAAGAGACTCTCACGCCATGTTCTAGAGCAAATGGTAAGTCTGTCTTATCTATCTATCTATCTATCTATCTATCTATCTATCTATCTATCTATCTATCTATCTATCTATCTATCATATTTACCATATTTATCATGTTTTAATGATGGTATTCTTCTGTCTGCAGGGCCACAGTGCTGAAGCCTGGGAGCTGATCAGAAAGGAAATCAAAGCCCATCTGATGAAAGCAGACCTGCTGGTTTCATCTCTACTCACCGCCAACTCAAATCTGTCTGAAGATTAAGAATGGATTCATTTATTTACTTATATGATGTCTATTTATTTATTTATTGATGTATTTATTTATTTATCAAGTTGCATATTTATTAGTTGATTGGTTGATATTCTACACCACCAGTATCTTTATAAATTAATGTCAGATTAAGAATATGCTAATTAATTTGCTTACATGAAGTCTATTTATTTTGTATTTATTTATTTATTACAGTAATGTATTTATTTATTTAAGTATTGAGTTGTTTGTGTATTTATTAGTTGATCATGTATTTGTCTATGCTGATCAATATGCTTATTTTTTTTATTTGCATTCAGCAAAATGGAATTTTTTAAAATATTTTTTTATGTTTTAGCCAATAAAATAAAACTTCTTCCAGCAAATGGAAATGTGTATATAGTTTTTATCCCTGTCACAGAAACAAAAGAGATGCAGACAAAACATTTGTGTATTCTGTTCAGTCTAACCTGTGAGACTCTAAATGTTGTGTTTGATGCACGCTGCTATTCTCCAAATAAAACATGACGGGGGTCTGATGTAATGCAACCAGCCAGAGACAACGTCCTTTTACCACTTTTTTAAATGTTTTTAATTACAATTTCTAACTCACATTTCTCTATACGAGTTCACTTTTTCAAAACTCTTCACACGGTTCTCTTTAGCGACATGCAGCTCAGCACAACAGTTTATCTCACCTCCAAAATGCAATGATGCAACCAAAACACCTCATACACACCTCAGGATCAACTCGTGTACACTGACAACATTTGTCTGTCAACAGTAAAACTTAAAAATCACTAACAACAATTTGTGTCACTATTGTCTTTGTAAAAGTATATTTATTTATTTATGGCATAGATTCTGCTACCTCACAGTAAATGTCACAGAAATTAATCAGAAATACTTCAATAGGCTTTTTTGTGCCATTTTTGCTGCATTTGCATTTTTTACTGTAATTCCAAGTGCACAAAATGAAACTAAAGTATTTCCAGTAATGCAGTACAAAACTATACATACACCGTCCTGGGATGGGCTGTAACCCCTCTGTGACTGGAGGAGACGGTGAAACGCCACATTATCCCATACATGTCCTTTCCACTAAAAGTGAACTTAGTATTGAGAAATGTGACTTAGCAGCTGTAAAAAGCTGTGGTGCATTGTTATAGATTAAACTACCAGAATATTAAGTAGTTTAGATTAGCTCTACCTCGACCAACTACAACAGTACACTTACACATTACATCATCAGTAATAATGATTAAATAATAAAATATCCAATAATATAACAGTCATGGGGGCCATTTACTGCATTATGATTACTTTTACTCTCTATCTCTCTAAGAAAAAAAAGTCTTATTTATTTATTTTTTCTGATTGTTGTCTAATTGTTGCTTTTTTGTGAACACTTTTACCTCATAAGGCTTAAAACATAAAACAACCAGAGAAGGGAAAAGTCCTCATGTTCATACTAACGTGTGATGAGGTGCCGATTAAGTAGATATAGCTTCATTTGAATGAGTGTGTTGCAGAGGCTCAAATGTTACAGTCTGGCTGCTCTCAGTTATAATCGGTTTACTGCACTTTAATGCAATATAAACATTGTGCATGTGTATGTGTATGTGTGTGTGTGTGTTAGGTTCTGAAAGATAAACAATACAAGGTCACCATTAATAACAGTTCACCCCCTAACAAACACAATAGAATGCAATAGCCTATACCTTGGCTACAATACACAATTTAACACACTAACATAAAACCGTATTCTAGTTACAGTGGGCTAATATTAACCTAGACGTTCGTTAGAAACTTCAATAACCATTCAGAAACACCGTATACATCATTGGCCACATTATACACATAAATTGCAAACGGTAAGAAACTGTCAAAGTAAGCATAAATGTAACGCATATTACACCTATTACTTTACACTGCAATTACAGAATCATCATATTCTCAACAGTGCAATGACGATGTATCTGGTAGGTAAACATCACAACTTACGTTTCTCTGGACGCACACACAGGAATACAAGCGGTGGGTCAACTGTGAACAGAGTATCAACATAAACAGATAAACTAAACTGTATCATGCCGCATCTACTTTGCTCCCCTAAACTAGTAAGCCTCAACTCGCCGAGTCCGAGGCAGTGCCCCTAGTGGCTGGGCACCCAAACAGCCTGTCCTGCAATACAATCTTCAGAACAGCCGCCCCCAAATTTGTTCCAGCAAATTTGCAGTATTAAGTCCATCACTGCTCATCTTCTTCTGGAACAGCAGGAAGTTGGATGAGACGGCTCACGGGTTGGATGTAGGTATGGTCCCTGACTTTAATCTCCGCTGTGCGAATCAGGCTGTCAGTTCCTGGGAACACCTGGCTAATTTTCCCAACAGGCCATGATGCTCTGGGCAGTTGAGGATCAACGATCATCACAACAGTGTCCGTCTGAAGAGGGGCTGTGTCTGGCTGCCACTTAGACCGGGTTTACAATGTGGGAAGGTAATGGCGCAGGAACCGTGACCAAAAACGACGACAACACTTGACAGGCCCTCCAATGGCGACAGCCAAGCAACTCTGAGTCGTGGTACACTGCCTGAGGCAGTGAGGGGTCTAGCCGCCCCATCAGCAACAGATTGGGGGTGACTGGATCTGGATCCACCACATCAGACGATACATAGCCCAAGGGCTTGGAGTTGAGAATGCCCTCAATCTCAGTCAGGATGGTGGTCAGCACTTCTCCGCTGACAACTTGTGAACCCAGAGTGGCAGTCAGGGCAGCCTTGATAGACCTGATCTCCCGCTCCCAGGAGCCTCCGAAGTGGGGAGCGCTGGGTGGGTTGAAACAGAACTTTATCTGATGCTCTGCCAGCTGGTCTTGTAGCAAAGGATGCATGGCTTTGAAGGCTTCTTGTAATTCCCTGTCTCCACCTCTGAAATTAGTGCCCTGGTCAGAGAGCAACTTGGCCAGTTTCCCTCGACAGGAGATGAATCTCCTGGACTTCTTCGGAAAAGCTGTCTCATTGAGCGGATCTCAGGAGGCTAAGTTCCGCCTCCTTGAATTCCTCTGCTGTGGGAGTCTCTTCAGCATCAGCAGCCGCCCCTTGAAGATGCCTCACGGTCACCTTCACAAGTTCACTGAAGCTGCTAAACTGCTGATCATCAAGTAGAGGATGGTCAGTGGTGGTTACCGTGGCAACCAGACAGGTTGTGCCTTCACAGCTCTTCAGTGATGTCTTTATTCTCTGTGACTGGGTGCCGGCCACTGGTCCGGTGGCAGCCACAGGAATGGGGGTACATGGGCCCAACGGTTCTCACCAGTGAGATCCAGCAGTGTTTTCCCCCGGGTGAGGTCATCCGCTGGGTTTTCTGATGTCTCCACATGGCGCTAGGCCTGGCTGTTAGTCAACTCCTGAATTTCCACGATGCGGGTTCCCACAAACACCTTAAAGCGGCAGGAGTCCGACTGGATCCAGGCAAGGACAGTTGTGGAGTCTGTCCACATGACCACTCTGGACACCTCCAGCGTGAGCTCTCGGATTAGCAGGTTCCCGAGCTGAGCACCAGTGAGGGCAGCGCACAACTCCAGCCGTGGCATGGAAAGCTGACACTTGGGAGCCACTCTGGACTGGGCTGTCAGGAAGGCCACCTCTACGCGCCCCTCCGCATCTTCTGTGCGCAGGTATCCCACACTACCATACACACGTTGTGATGCGTTGCAGAAGATGTGCACCTCCCGCTTACTGGCTGCATGGTCCAGGGCTGGGCTCACGTAGCAGCGAGGCAATCTGACATCTTCCAGGCGTTGCAGCTCGTCTGCCCAGGCTTGCCACGCCGTGAGCAGGTCACCAGGCAGCAGGGGGTCGTCCCACTCACGCTTTTTGTCCCATAACTGCTGAACAAGCATTTTGGCCCTTGTAGTGAATGGCGTGAGAAACCCTATAGGGTCATATTGACTGGCCAGTACTCTGTAAATGTTCCTCATGTTAGGAGGGGAGCACTCCAGCAGCCGCGACTTGTAGCGCAGCATGTCTGAGCAGCATAACCAGCGCAGCCCAAGAGCAGGTTCCTGTGGGTCCATGTCCGTGCGGTTTAACCACTGTTCACTGCTTTCTGACCTGATCTCCTTGGGCAGGTGGCTGATGGCTTCTGGTGTGCTGCTTGCCCATTGTCACAGCTCGAAGCCTCCCCCCATCAACAGTCCCCTCAACTTGTCGATGACATTTTTAGCCATGTCTGGAGAAGAGAAGCTCTGCAACCAGTTGTCCACATAGAAGTGCTTCTCGATGGACTCACGAACGTCAGCTCCCTGGTGACTGTGATCATACACGTGCTTCTAGAGAGCATATATGGCACAGCATGGTGAACAAGTAGTCCGGAAGGGAAGTACCTGCCACTCCTACACACTGGGCTGGGAGTCTCTCTGCAGGTCGCGCCAGAGAAAGCGCAACAGAGGCCGGCCTTCTGGTAGCAGTCTCACCTGGTGGAACATTCCCTTTATGTCACTGCTGACGGCAGAAGGGGGGTTCCCTAAACTGCAACAGGACACCCAGGAGAGATGCACCTAGATTTGGGCCTGACAATAGCAGCTCATTCAAGTTCTGGTCCCTATAGGTGAAGGAGCAGTCAAACACAACTCGGTCCTTCCCATTGTGTGTCACCATGTGGTGGGGAATGAGCCAGGACTCCTTGGAGGTCTTCAGCTGCTCCTGACTCACTCTGGTAGTATAGCCCGCCTTCTCCAGCTTCATGATCTCACTTTGATAAGCCTCTGCCTTCACTGGGTCTCTGCTGAGATGCTTCTCTGTGCCACGCAGGCTAGAAAGTACCACCCCAGGCTGCGCTGTGAGTGTGGGCATGTTACTCACACGCAGCAGCGGGGTGGCGTATCTGCACACTCCCTCTATCTCCACTCTCATTGTCTTTGCCTCCAGAAGGTTCATGGACTCTTGGTCTCTCCGTGACCTCATCGCCAACTTCTCGCTTCTGTATGGTAGGGTGTCCAGTCGCCAGAGCTTCTCGACCTGATTGAAGAGTTCAGCTGCTGTGGAGGTGGTGGCCAAGAACAGGCACTGCTGATGGTGACTGCACTGTTGGAAAGACCTGACTGGCCCTTGAAGTGTCCAGCCAAGCCTGGTCTTCACCGCAGCTGGGCCACCAGGCGGACCGAGACGGAGAGGTTCAATCGGCGTCACCAGGTGAGGGCAGTCTGAGCCTATCAGGAGGAGCGGCTGGGTGTTCGTGAACGGTTGCAGGGGGAGAGTCTTGAGGTGCTTATATCTGTGCTGAAGTCCCTTCACTGGATAAGAGTGTTCAGCTAAGCCTAGCTCACCTGCAGTGAAGGCCCTCTCAATGGTAAATGTCTTTGTTGGCTGACCAGCTGGGGAGATTTTGAACGTCACTGATGAGCCATGTAGCGTCCTCAGACCTTGTCGTACTGTTCTTAGGGTGAGACTCTCTGGAGTTCCCTGAAGCTGCAGCCCCTGAGCAGCATCCTGGAGGAGGATTGTCCTCTCTGAGCCATCGTCTAATATGGCATACGTCTCCAGGGTGTGTTCACCATTTCGAAGTAGCACCTTTCAGACCTTCAAGAGGACCCGGTTACAACCGGCACGCCGATCCAGGTACAGGACATCCGTCAATGGCTTCACCTCTGCACCAGTGACATGCCCTGCAGCGGTATTGCTCCTGGAGGTTCACGTCATGCAAGGCCTCGAGGTGCTTCTTCAGAACAGAGTGTAAGACAAGGTCTATTTGAAATGAATCATTTAGGCCTAGTCATTTAATCATATGATTAATAGAATAGGATAGAAAGAATATTCAGTGAATAGATTAATGTCACGTGTACTGCAGTATTACTGCATCTGATTCACATCTCTTTATGGGACTTTGAAAATGATTTGATAAACATGCAATGTAATAAAAAAAAAAAAAAATGCTACATAACACACATTGAAAATACAAAATACAATAAAGGTACCATCAAAACATAAAAGCCAAAGCAAATATTATTTATTAAACATTATACTACTAGACTATATCATATTTGATATTCCACGTTATATTGTTGTACTATACTGTATATTATGTTACATTTCACCTTATACTATACCTTATATCCCATACTATATTATACCATATTATGTTCATATGTTATACTGTTTTATTGCATTATATTTCTGTATTAATACATGCAAACACTAAGTATCATTACTTAAACATAATATATATTAGTCTGGTGTATGCTGACTTTGCTGCTATATCACACCACTCTGTCACTCTTGCCTTATAATTTTGTCTTTAATTGCTCTTGTATAGTTTCTATTTTTACTTCTGTTCTTATTTTTGTTTTATAAAATTCTCATTATTATTTTTTATTTTCTCTGTTTATCTGTACTTACCTCTGTCCTTGAACTGAACTGTTTACCCCACACACGTTTGTCCATACTCTTCAGCCACTTCATGAATTAGAGGCCTAATTTAATACACTGTCATTTTCACATCAGGCTGTAAATGTGCTCTAATCTGTGAATTAAAAGGTGAAGGAGAATCCCCTCGTCCACAGGCTATCTGGTTCCCACGTTTCCACGTTGTTTTGTGAAATGTCAGTGAGCAGTTCATATGAATGAGCGTCACAGCGCCGGGCCGCGGTCACGGAGGCACTTTCATTTTCTCTCTGAGGGAACTTCCTTCTTTATGGCGCCTAGTGGACGCAGTGCAATCACGCATGCACTTCATTAATGATTATAAATCCACACAGAACTCATGATGCAATTCCAACTATTAAAGAATGATATAGTTTCCGTCGCATTGGACAGCGTGCAGACCGAAAGGGACGTGATGACGGCATCAGAAACATAGCGTACGACATAATCAGAATACAATGTAAACTAATACAATTAAATAGATAAATAAATGTTAAAATAGCCTAAAATCATTATCAGTGACGGGGATTTCATTCAAGGACAATTCATTGTGGGTGTCTGCAATTTTACTTTTGGCCTTAAGAATCGCAATAATATTCCTATAATAATCACATAATTTCCAATATCGAACAATAGTAAACTATTCCGATATTATGGATAGTGAGCCGTGTTTGTCTACGTTTTTCGAGATATTCTATAATATGCATTTTCTACAATAAGAGATTTTTTTAACATGAACTGGGCGTGACATTTTAGCTTTGCTGTGGTATTTGTTTATGCTTTTGTTGTGGGAGATTTTTTTTCTTCAAATCCGAAATGTTTGGCCTTGTTGTTTGACCGCGTGAAAGCCGCAGTCAGTGTTTCCCACAGGTGTAAGGAAAATGAAATAGGTGCGTCCTGCCTATATATGAGGCGCTGCAGGTCTGCTCCAACAGAACGACTGCTTCACAAGAGAAATCAGTATTTGCTCCATACAAAGGCGATTTTCTACCTTTTTAAAATGCTCAACAGGATTTTCTGTGTGTGCCTGCTCCTCAGTCTGTACAGTGCAGGCTCCTCGCTAAGCTGCAGATGGATGGATCATAAATTCAGACAGCACAGTGAAAACTCTTTGCATCTGCTAGATACGATGGTGAGTGCACTTCATTTGCATATTGTTTAAAGTCACTGAATGATCTTAACTGAGTGAGTCTTCATATTCTATTTGTCTATGTATACTTCAACGCATGATGTGTGTTTGTGTGTGATGCAGGTTCATAATTCCACTAACACCACTGAGGATGCTGAAGTGATGGACACTGCAGCCTTCCCTAATGATCTGTCCAAAGCATCAGTAAGTCAACTTTTGTCTAAATGCAAAATATAACAAGTTCTTTTTCCTTTTACAAAAGTAATTGTTTTCAAAGAAACATGTGAGTTATTATATCTGTTATATGTATTCTTATTGAAACAGCTGTCAAAAAGTGGCATAAATGTAACCCTATTGTAATCTGTGATTCTTCTTCTTCTTCTTCTTCTTCCAGGCTGAGGATAAAGTCGGTTTCACAGTTCAGATTCTGGAGGAGACGGCTGCCCTGTTTGAGGAGGATCACAGCTCTGCATCATGGCAGCAGAACACAGTGGAGAACTTTCTCAATGTTGTAACCCAGCAGGCTGACGGCCTTCGCTCCTGTGTGAGTCTCAGTGACATTAACATTTAAAACTTATTTAAAATACATGTACTGGTGGTCTTTGACTGCATTTCTGTTATACTACATCCTGTTGACTGAAAGGATCAATTAATAGAACATGTGCCGAGTTAACAGGTCCATAGTGACCGTGTAATGAAGATTTATTTGAATGAATACAAAGATTATATATTAATATGAATTATATATTTTTACTTTTGATTCATTCAGATTGGGAACCACGGCCACAAGAAGAAGAACAAGAAGCTGCACATGTATTTCAAGAGACTCTCACGCCATGTTCTAGAGCAAATGGTAAGTCTGTCTTATCTATCTATCTATCTATCTATCTATCTATCTATCTATCTATCTATCTATCTATCTATCATATTTACCATATTTATCATGTTTTAATGATGGTATTCTTCTGTCTGCAGGGCCACAGTGCTGAAGCCTGGGAGCTGATCAGAAAGGAAATCAAAGCCCATCTGATGAAAGCAGACCTGCTGGTTTCATCCCTACTCACCGCCAACTCAAATCTGTCTGAAGATTAAGAATGGATTCATTTATTTGCTTACATGATGTCTATTTATTTATTTATCTATTTATTACAGTATTGTATTTATTTATCAAGTTACATATTTATTAGTTGATTGGTTGATATTCTACACCACCAGTATCTTTATAAATTAATATGTTGTTGATCAACTTGTTTTTTTTACATGGATACCTGTAAAAGCCAATAAAATCTGTCTCCAGCAAATGGAAATTGTTTTATTGTTTTTATTCCTGTTACATAAACAAAAGGCATACCGATTTTACAATATAATCACACAAGAGGAACAAGTATGGCCTTGCTCAGGCTCTGATGCACACAAGATTCCTGTAACATTTTCTCTCACAAAGATTTGTGATGAGCATGTTCTTAAATAATTATGTCATTATAAAAACCATACACAACACACAAAAAAGCCTCTTGAAGCACCAAAAATGTCAGCTGTCAAGTCTGAATTGTAGAAAAACTTAAAAGCAGAGCATATCATACTGGGGAAACCTCCAACTGGTCTTAGTCAAGAGGAAAATGATTTATTCAGAATCCTGAGAATCACATAACAAAAGGGTGGAAAAAAACAAACCCCCAGATTTAATAAAATGTATGTATGATTCATGAAGTACAACTTATGGAGGAAGTGACTCACAAAATAAGGTATATGGAAGATGTTTTTGAGAAAAGGTGGATTTTATATGATAGGATATTATAACCACATCATCAAAATGTAACAGAAGGAGAGATACCAGCTTGTCCTCTTCTCTTCAAACAGACAGACGACTATGTCACTGAATATCTGACCACTCCCTGTAATTAGCATGTACAGTCAGGTGCAAAACACCTGTGTGTGTATATATATATACATATATATTCATATTCATTCATATATATATATATGAATGTATTTAATATACAGAAATGTGTGCAGTAATGTATGTCATATCTCACTGTTTTTTTGGTTGTTTTGTTTTGTCTGTTTTGCATAAATGAAAATAGTTTAGAAGAAAATGAAGTATATAAAAAAATGAATTGTAGAATGGTTCCTTTACACTTAAATGGACTTTAAATCACATCTGATTAATTCAATCCAGTGTTACTAAATAGCTTCAAATCAACAGCACATATGCACATATAGCAAGCATTTTAGAATAAGTATGATGTTGCACATTTACAAACATTGTGCTAGAAGACCCACTAAGGACTCTAGACAACGTATACTTTTTTACTTTTATAATCAAGAACTTGTCAGTAGTAAGTTATTGTGAGGTTGTAGAGATGGAGAGGTGAAAAGTAACTCAGTCTCACTCCCATGGGGCCTCAGCTCCATCAGCCTGGGCGTACACAGAGAGTTCCTCATACAGACCTCCTCCACATGTTTCAATCGCCAAGCCCTGAGAGACGGAAATAAGTCAGTTTTAGTCAGTTAACATGTATATATGTGTGAGCCCCACGTGGCTTTGAGGAATCCTAGTTAAAGTTACAGTTTATGCCTATGTTTGGGCATATCTCTACATCTTTAATTTGCATAGTCAATGATTCAGACATGACTCAAAGATAAAGATATGCAGCTGTTAAATGTCACAGCAGAGTAGTTGACATTTAAATATCTTTCATATTATTAGTATTAATATTACTGTTGCTCCTGACTGTTATAGCCTTGAAAAATGCATCTCCGAGTTTAAGAATGACCTATTTAATATCCCATCTAAGCACATTAAATCCACATTTATTTGGCTGTAACTTTCCTGTCCCATTTTAAGACGTTCTGGTAAAACAGCATTCTTTCATTTGTTCATGCTTTTCTTACAAGAAGGATTGACAACTTTAGAGTCTTTAAAGTGCCTGTCAAAAGCAGACCTTTTTACTTACTTTTACCCAGAAGCTATTACTACAATATTTCATTATAAATACTTGAAAATTCAATGTTATTTTTCTTGTCTTTCCCTCTTACTCTATAGGTCCATGTATTTAGGTTTCCTGCCTTGTCTTGCTAATTGTTTTGTTGTTTTCTTATACGTTAATACAAAAGGTGCTACATAAAAATTCTTCTTCTATGATTTTTACAAGAAGACTACAGCAATAAAATCAAATGTTCAACCCTCAAATTCTACTTTCCAACTGTTATTGTGTCATTATTCTTACAAAAAAAGCAAATTAGAGGTACTTCCACATAGGCCATGTCAGTAAATGAAAAAACCTGAAAGCTGCATTGACAGAACAAGATAAAATTGTGGTTTTGAGCTCAGTGGTGCAAGGAGGCAGTGTCCTGTTGTCTTGCACATGTATTGTTATGTAAAAACACACAGCTGTGAAATGTCTTCACAAATGCCACCAGTAAGTAAATGACCACTTATGGCAAAAAGAAATAACTTTGTCTTTCATGATTATTACTGTAAAATAGAGACATTCCCAACAAACCTCATAGATGTGATCAGTTTCAGGCTCCTCATATATGCTGTCCCTCTTTTCAAACTGTTTAAAAAAAACAAGAAATGAAACAGAAAAGACAAAAATGAATTCAGTGTACACAATACACCAAAAATGAACAAATATAAACACTAAAAACTTGGAAGTAACCTTGGAAATGGCAATGTAAAGTAGATCACGGAACACTCTAATCAAGACTAGCTAGCTTAGCTGTGCTGCTTCAAACTGTATTGAAAAATGGCTAAATGGGTCTAGTTTTAGGTTGTAACAACACCTGTTAACAGTAGCATACCCTTGCACCAAAGGCCCAAAGGTAAAAATTGTATGAGGAAATGGATAAACTCCTTCAAATCAAAAGGAAGGACAGAAAAGTGCTTCAAGGTACTATATCGTTTGTCATTTAACGGAAGACTATCGAAACTGTTGCTATGGAGGTGTTGGAACTCGTAGTGGAACACTACCATCATGGAGGCTAGTGCTTTTGCTGCCAAAAAAAAAGGACTTTAGGAACTTCATACATGCAACTAAATTGGGTAAGTGCTATCTTTCAACATGAACAGCTCTGATAACTTGTCACAAGTTATGTAAAAACAAGGCTCATGCCGGTAATGGCCACTGGCATTCATTCTTTATTATTATCAATGCACTTGGTAGGTTAGCGCTAACCTAGCGTTAGCAGGGATGTGCTGTTAGCTTTCTCCGCAATGTGTTTGGCTGAGCAAAGGGACATTTATGTGCGTAAAACGGCCGGCATCTTTGCACTTAACATGCAGTTAGAGTTGGTAGAAGTAGTTAGTTGTATTAATAGCTTGACAAGTACAGTTACAGGTGGTACTGAGGTGAATTAGATTAAGCCAATAATCAATGCAGGAGATAGCACACTGAGGGCACAGCTACAGGTGTTATGCATTTGTCAGATTTTAAGATGTACCAACAGTAATTAACTTGTTTTTTGTTTTTGTATTGTAGTTATCGCTATTTAGAAGACATTACCTTGGGCTCTGGGTAATTGTTAATGTTGATAAATTGACAGATTACTGAACATAGTCGTTAGTTGCTGCCCTAGTTAAAACCCTGCACACAAACCACCAGCCAAATGCTGGTAGGCCTATGTTTTGGCTGTAACCTGTCAGCATGTCTACAGTGTTGTAGACATTTGTTCAGATCTTTTGCCTATTATATTCTAAAAAGCTCCTTGAAAAAAAAAAAAGATAAAAAAAGAAATTTGTTTCATCTACTTTTTCCTTGATCTTTAGTTTATCTTGACACTGATTATGAATATTGTTATGCACATCCTCAGTTCTATTCAGTCTAATTCCTATGCAAGTCCTGCACTAAACTCAGCAGTGCAGTCATTTGTTCGAGGGTTTTGTTCATCTTGTTCCTCACCATTTTTCGTTTGCGTAGCAGTATAGCAGCAATACACACAGCCAACAGCAGGCCCTGGAGGATAATGAGACCATCCTTCATCTTGGTCCTGTACAGTGCCTGGGTAAGGTTAATGGGTCCTGTGAGAGGAAAGATATATGTTAGTGGTGTGTTTTCAAAAGTGAACTGGTACACAGACCTCAATAAATGACAGTATAATGACCACTCAAAGTAACAATGCATCATATAGGTCTGTATGAGTTGTCCAGCCACTTACGAGCAACTTGAAGTTCGGTCCCAGGTCCCCATGTATTGTTTATCTTGCAGAAGTACACTCCGCTGTCGTGTATGTTCAGATTATGGATGTGGAGATAGATGGTTTCGTTCAAATTCTTGTTAAAGCTAATCCTTTCTCCTTTCTCTATCTTTATTCGTTCATCCATGTACCTAGCAGCCTTGTACCACTGCACACTGTGTGACTGGTGTGGCGGGAGCAGACAGTAAATGACCACTTTGTTGCCGGTTGTCACACCATAGAACCGGGGCTTCTGGGTGACCAGCAGGTCTTGGTTTTGGGCCACTGAGAAGACAAAAGAAAGTTGAGGGACATTGTGACGCAGTTACAGCAGCAGTTACTGTAAATCTCTTTAGACAAACATCTATGCAGATGGTTTGGCTATGTTTTCCCTGCAGTGCTGGTCTTCAGCAGGATATGATGCTGGCTTTGACATATTATTTCAATAGTTCTACTTAAGCAGAGATGCTCTTAAAGTAATGAGAGGTCAAATGTTTAACTTTTACAGATGACATAATGAATGATAGAGATACACAGAATATCAACATTAATGTGCTAAGGGTTACATGCTTGAATCCAAATATCATATCAAATGATGTCTATAGCTGTGTCCCAAATCGCATACTTCCGTTAGTACACTTACATGCAGTACACTGTGTACACTATGTACTGACTCGTGTAGTGCGTTAATTTTGACAGGGTAGTGTTGTCTCAGATCGAATACTGCTGTTGTGCGCTTACCGGAAATGACAATCGCAACCTTTGACTGTGTCTTCTTCTTCTTCCTTTTAATGGCGGATTGCAACCGGGCGGAGCATTATCACCAACATTTTACCACAATTGCCTCATGCCAAAATATCTGCCAGCTTGTTTGCTCACTTAACTTCAATCCAATTCTATTAAAAATTAATGTAAAATGAAAATGCTTTCACTTTCAACAATCGCAACCGCAGCTGCCATTTTTATATGTTGGTGGTCCTCCCCTTCCGCTACCTAGCCAAGATGGCAACCATTGAGGGTGAGAAGTGTGCAGCGTTCCACACTCAACTTTCTGACCATTTTGTGTACATCATCCGGGTACTTATAGTACATTGCATTATGCCATACTTACCAGTGTGAATGCACTTATGCACTCAAAATACTAAGTTTGAGTACGCAAGTAAGTGATTTGGGACACAGCTGTTGTGTTTTGGGAGCCCATATTCCTCACCTATGGTGTAGGTGTTAAAAAATAAGTATGCAGAGACAGTTGCTTACAGAGATGATGATGTTAATTGTAGTTATTAGAGTTGCAACTACTAATTATTTTTGATTATGAATTAGTGTGTTGATTCTCTTTTTAATTAATCAATCATTTAGTCAACAAAATATAGAAAATAGTTCAGAGAGCCCAAGGCGATGGCTGCTTATTTTGTCCAACCAAACTTGAAAAACTAAAAGATACAACATTTACAATTAAATTCAGTTCAATTCATTTTTATTTATATAGCGCCATATCATAACAAAGTTATCTCAGGGCACTTTTTCGAGTAGAGCAAGTCTAGACCGACTCTTTATATTTACAGAGACCCAACAGTTCCCACCATGAGCAAGCACTATGCGACAGTGGCAAGGAAAAACTCCCTTTTGACATAAATGACATAAAACACAGAGACACAAGAGCAGTAGATTCTTCTATCTGAGAACCTGCAACCAGAGAATGTTTGGCATTTTACTTGATAAATGACATAAACTAATACTTTTCTGTAGATTGACTAATCAATTAATCGACTAATTGTGTCAGCTCTTAACACCATGCTGTTATTGTAGGGTGAGACAACATTCAGTTATCAGACCAGCAATTAATTATATATTGCTGGTCTAATCTAATGTTGAAACAATTAATCCATTAGTCAATCGATAGAATATTAATCAAAAACAATTTTGATAATAATTGAGGTAATTTATCAAGCAACAGTACCAACAATCTGCTTAATCCAGCTTCTCAAATGTAAAGATCTGCTGCTTTTATGATTGCAAATTGAATATTTGGACTTTTGGTTCGATAAAACAAGTCACCTTTGGCTCTGGAAAATTTTGATTAATTTTTCACTTTTCATCATGACATTTCATAGACTAAACTATTGATCTATTTAACTGAAACACAATCAAAATCAAAATGTTAGTTGCAGCCATAGATTAATAGGGCTAGTAATCATGTGTTTATCATGTCAGGCAGTAAAAAGGAATGTTTTGTATGAACGTATATGTGGGACAAGGCGGAGGATAATAGAAGTAATGCATTGGTTAATCTAACCTAAAGCTGCATCATGTTATACATCAACGTTGTGGTGATTTTGTTGTTCAACTCTATTTATCCATGTTGGAATTGTAGTCTATGTAATAGTTTGTTTTTATAAAAATATTATTTTATAAATATAATATAAAATATTTTTCTTCTTATCTGTTATCTCCATTATCTTTCTCTAAAAACAGACTACAAGTCTGAAATAAAGTAACCTGATGGTCAGTTGATAGAATGGGATAACTTGGTCTAGGTGTACTGCATATACAGTGTATTAAAATAAACAAGAAGATATCAGTCTTTGTCTCAGAAGACAACTTCCTCTTTCCCCACAGATGGCCAGGAAGTAATGGTATTGTGGAGTCAAAAATAATATGCAAAACACTTGTATGCAGTGTAGCTGTGGCTGAACAGACATAAAAATTAAAATTTAAATGACTGCCTAAAGCATTATAAAATGTTTTAGCTAATTATATTGCTGAAATAACATTCAGCATTTTACTAACGTTATTATTTAGTACCAAGACAGTAATTGTTGTTTGCATCATTTTCATGTTTTAGTCACTAATTAAATTGAATACATTGCAAGAGTTTACATTTACCTGAGATCAAAGCAAGCCCACAGTATCCAGCCAGCAACCAGCGCATGATGACATGCAAAAGAAAAATATTTCGAATGCTGAGGTCCACACGTATGTCTAAATCTCTCTGCAGTCATGGAGATGTTGTGAACAAGGAGAAGTGTCTGCACCAGTGGGTGTGCTGCTGTCTGTCACTACACAGGCTTTAATGTCAGGCAAATAAGGGGAAGAGAACTGTAACGGTGAACCAAAATAACTTTGAACAACCCACACTTTTAACATTAAAAACCTGCCCGATTTCATTCACATGTTCCATTTTTAGGGACAAATGAAACAATGTTGTAAACCTGAACATTAGGGGGTTTGAAAGATCATTTTGGAGGGCTTTTAAGACAACAACAAACATTTATGTGATACTAAATTTATTACCAGGTCTAGGGCTTGGTTTTGTTTGACATTTTCAATACTGGTGCCAATACAGTACCTGTGGTTCAGTATCAATACCACAAATATACTTTTCTATGGCCCATGGCCACAATAAGTTAGTTTGTGGGCACCAAATACTCCATGTAGTTTTATCCCTATACTGGATATACTTTGCCTTCGCCAAAGCAATGTTACAGTTCCACAAACATCCCAAATCCGAACTAAGAGACTGTGAGAGAATATATATACCATATGTTTACAAAGAACTTCGAGTTTTCAATTTAAATAAATTATTATAAAAATATATTTTCATTCTGTTAATGTCTTTTCATTTATTGAAGTGTCACAGTTAAGTAAGGCTGTGTTTAGTTGCATTAAATTGCCTTTTCTGTATTGTTTTTACATAACTTTACATTTGGGCCACTAAAAATGTACTTTGGCCACCAAATTTAGGGGCTTGGTGGCCCCAAATTTAGGGGCCAGTGCTTGAAAATATTAGCGTCTGTCCCTGACACCTAAACATTTTATATCACTGACTTCCTTTATTTCTTCTTGATCTGTTTTGATTGTAAGCTTTTCTTTTGCTTTCTTTCTCATGTAAAAACACATTGACACAGTCTTTTTAAGATTCAGGGTTAGATGATTATTTTTGAGCAATTGGGATACATCCTCCATTTCCTTTGTTAATATCACTGCTGCTACACAGGGGTTTTTACCTGACACGTAAATGACTGTGTCATCAGTGTACATTTGGCAACCAGCTCTTTTGCAGCACGATGGCAAATCATTTACATATAGGCTGAAAAGAAGAGGCCCCAGGATCGAGGAATGCTTATTGTCAGTATGGGTTTTTAGCCATGCTAACAGCATGGCTCTAGGGATGTCAACATGTCTGTTGAATGCTGGGTCTGTTGATCCACCACTTTGGTCTAGACTAAAATATCTCAGCAACTATTGGATGGATTGCAATAAAATTTTGTAAAGACATTCATGGTTCCCAGAAGATGTATCCTAATGACTTTGGCAATCCCCTGACTTTACCTCTAGTGCCACCAGCAGGTCAAAAGTTTCAGCTGAGAAAAAAAAGAGCCATGTGTAAATCTGTACTCTCGGTTTATAAATCTGAGAACAAGGTTTATTAACCGATTTACACATGGCTCTTTTTTCTCTGCTGAGCCCGGGAGGGCTCCATAAATATCTCAACATGTACTGGATGGATTGGTACAAAATTTGGTTCAGACATTCATGGTTCCCAGATGTTATATCTTATTGACTTTTCCTCTAGCGCCACCATGAGGTTGACATTTGTGGTTTTGAGTGAAACTTGAGTGAACTATTTGATGGCTTTCCATGAAATTTGGTACAGACATTCATGTCCACATTAGGATGAACTGTAATAACTTTGATGATCCTCTGACTTTTCATCTTGCACCTTCATCAAGTCAAACATTTCCTTCATCCAATACTTTGGTTTATGACCAAATACCTGCAAAACTAATTCCTATCATCCTCAGCTGTACTTTATGTTAGCAAATGTTGGCATGCTAACATGCTACATTAAGGTGGGGAACATGGTAAACATTATGCTGCAAAACATCAGCATGTTAACATTGTCATTGTGTGCCCCACAGAGCCGCTGGCATGGCTGAAATTCTTAATCTTGTTATGCAACATCCACATGCAGTCAAGAGTGAAGTTTTCAGGTCAGCCAAGCTGATCACATTTCCCTAATTCCCTAAGCAAATATGCATCTTACAGCACCCACTCAGTTTTTATCTACTGTATGGAGCTTTATAAGTTTTCACTGTGTGTGGGCAGGAGATATACTGCTGCCTCCAACAACCATGTAATGCTGGCGGGAAATACTGTAATACTGTAATTATTTTAATGAGAGGTGACTAAGAAAATCAGTTTCAAGTGTAGGGCTGGTAATTTTTTCATTTTGCAGTGGTGGCTGCCCAAAAATGATTTAAATCAAACATGGCAGCCAGAGGTGGGAACCATTACTTGTAGAGCTGCAACGAGTTAATTAATAGATCAGTGAATAAACAGAGACTAATCTTCAACTATTTTGATAATTGTTTAATCATTTAAGTCAATTTTCAAGATCAAATGCCAAACAATTTTATGGTTCCAGCTCCTCAAATGTGAGGATTTGTCTTACATTATAGTAAATAAAATATCTTTGGCCTTTGGACTGTTGTACGAAATAAGACATTTCACCTCAAGTCACCTTGGACTCTTTTCTTTCCATTTTCACTGTTGTCTCATGTTTTATAGACCAAATATCGAGAAAAGAATCAGCAAATTAATCGATAATTAAAAGAACCGTTAGTTGCAGCCCTAGTTATTTGTGCTCGCTGGATATCAAAGTCTCCTGGTAAAAACACTGGCAGGAAATGAAGTGGTAAACACAGCTAAAACTGAAAGCACCAACACACACATTTGCAGAGCAACTCTCCAGCTGAGCCCACATCCCTCTTAAGTAACCTCAGTCAGTACTGGGCAAGGCATTGCGTGTAGCCGCAAAAATATGCAAATAAATCAGACACCCACCTTAATTCTTGTAAGAGGCAGTGCTTATTTTGTCTGTTGACACTCAGGCACAAAAAACAGTGACTGGGGCAAGCGAGCTGTGTACTGCACTGTATACTGTAGTGCAGAAATGAGCAGTTCTGTTTAAGAGGCAAGATTTCAGTACATGAAAAGATGACAAATGAAAGAAAAGACTAAAAAAACATTTTAAACAGAGACCCTGCTGTAACATAGTTTTGCAAGTAAATCAGGCTCACAGCAGTGTTTTAAAGGATAAAAGACTGACATATACCATATTGTTCTTATTGTAAGCAAACCTCATGAAAAGATTGAATTGAACCTTCTAACATGTACCATCTGTGTAGTCAAAGCCTGATATAGCTTATTCCTCATCCGTGGAGCTCCATTGTTATCCAAAAATGTATTATAAATTATTTTTTATTATTTATTTATTTAAAACGCTTCAACAATTTAATTTAATTTTGAGTCAGTCCCACATACATCATTGTGCTGCTGTAAATACTCACTGACGCATCAAATGTGTATTCATCTGTGGCTGCAGATAGTGCCCTTACAAATACCATGATTTAGTATTTCACACATAAATACACTGTACAAATAGAGGAAAAGGATCTTACTGATAAAGGAGTTTATCAGTCAGCGTTGTTCACTGTACAACCACGAGAGGGCCTCAGTGTACCACTGCAGTTTCACAGGCAACACATAATACAGCTATTCACAACATAAACGCACAGCCTGCTTTTCCCTACAAGAAGTATTTTATTCTCATAATATAGTTACAATTTTTACAATAACAAAATGATATAAATATACAATACAGAAGGAAAAAAGAAAAACACATTTATATACAGGCAACACTGACTGTGGGTGTACCAGTGAAGCTCCCGATATGGCTCTCCCTCCATTAGAAATGTAAACAAAAGGAGGACACTGTCTTGTGAATTTGACTGTACCATCAGAGGAGATTATAGCTAAGTAGTGCAGCAGTGTGTCAATCTCAAATAGTATTGCTGCAGGTCACATTACAGACTTCTGACAGGAATAACTGCCATGCTGCGGCAGCAGGATAAGACAAAGAGACCCCTCGTAGAGGAAACATTCATGATTTTTTTTTATCCCCCAGGGTTGATATTAAAACAGTGCTGAACACATAAACAAGAGAAGAGACAACCTTCTATAGTCTATTGTAAAAAACAAACTAGAAAACTGTAAAAGTGCTCATGTTGTTCATATATTCAGAGTAAGACGTTTTAAATTCAGTTAAGACTTACACAACAGCAAGTGAAGCAACCTTTCTACATGATGACAGACTTGAGATGACAAGACTCCACTGCGCATAAAGATTCTTACTTCTTAAAAATCTTTTTGTAAATATGTAAATAGGTGTGATTATCTACACATTGGAAAGTGGGGTATTCCTTTAACATCTGAGTCATGTATTTAACTAATTCAACACTCAGCTGTGTGTGCTATGTTTCAGATTTTCAGATTCATTTAAGATCAAGTCAAAAGACAAACTGCACTTGATCCAACCTGAGGCAAAACTTCATTTAAAATGTACAGCAAGTACCAAAGTACTTGTGTTATTTCTAGAATTATTGTTATTTAGTAGTCACATATAGAAAACAGTTGAAATGAACAGGGAGCTTAGCAGTTCTGTTAATGTAAACATCGCATCTTAAGTTTACAGTCAAAGATAGCGTTTAAATCTAATGCTGAAATGGAAACCCACCAAATGGAAAACAAGTAACTGCTTACTTTGAGTTTTGAGAGCTGTCTGAGGGGACCAAAAAATAGAAAACAATAGACAAAACATTTATAAGACATGCATGTATCAGTGATGAAGTCATCTTAGAAAACAGGAAGGTCTCTCAGTCTTACACAGTCAACTGCTCTAACTTGACCTGGAAGGGATATTAGTAGTGCAATATAAACTGGGCCTTTCTGAACGAGCCACTCAGGGACAGATGTTAATAGGAAATAGGATTATGCTCTGTTTAATTTTTCAAAAATGAAAACAAATGACTCCCAATTGTACCATTTTAGCCATGAGATGGTACGATTTCAGTGTGGCTCTCATGATGAAGTAGTGTTGTGTGCATACTAATTTAATTTTCAAATATTGCTCTGTAGAGTTGGATAATAGTGCTGCATTCATGTCATATAAGAGGAAGCAAAAAGACTGGATATCTTCTTGCTTTTAAATGTAAGGCAACAAAGAAAATCAAGTGATAATCTGCTCTGCAGGCTTGTACACACTGCGTACGGCATAAACACCTATCCTATAATTCTATAAAGGGTCATTCAGGTTTTGCCATGTGTTGTTCAAGTTACTCTTTGGGTAGAAACGAGGGCACATGGTTTGGTTTTCTGGTAATAGCCATACCAAAAGCAAAGTTATTGCTGGCCTAAATGAAGGCTTCAATAATAGTATGCATTAAAATCCACAGGAAAATTCCATGTTCAGACCTCTGTCATTTGGGCAATGACTATTCATTGAGTAATTATATAATTGATTTTTCAGAAATACAGGGTGAGCAAAACCTTGCTCTATCTTGCAATTTTAAGATTGATTTTTCACTGGAAAGCTATTGTATCACAGATTCTGGTCCACTAGGATGTTTTACCCAACAACAATAAACAATAGCAAGTTTTTTATTGGCTGAGAGTCAGTGTAAAGAAAAACTGTAAGTGTTGCAGTTCTCTGAAAGCCAATGTGCATTTAAATGCTGAGAAATATTATCTAATTGTGCCCCTAATTACAACTACAACTGGTAATATAATTAATATAATTTTAAATGAATGCTCATTTAACATTACACAAAATAATGTTGATTTGCTAATTTTAAGTTATTTACCTATCCTTCCCATTCAGCATTAATGATGGTAATGCTGATGTCGATATGTTTATTATCAGAGAAAACCATGCACTCCAGTTCACCTTCAACCCAAAAAGACACTTAAATATTGCATGGAAAAACAGGAATTGTTAGTTAAGTTTAATTATCAGCAGTTTAAACATTCATTAGCACTGTGTAACCTCTTCATCTAATGTGGAAAATGCAGCTTTATTAGTGAGACTTTGCATCATATGCTAACACTACTTCCTTGACTGGTAAAAAACAACAAGGGGAAGACATAATTAATTGTCCTCTGCTGTTAGTTATACAATTGACTCTCTCAGGTTTGCCTGTAGGCTCAAGAAATGTATGTTGGGGGCAGAATGTAATAAAACCTCATTAGTAATTTCTACAGGTACAACCAGGATATTTGGCTCGGGGACTTCTGGACCACATTGGGCCCCTGTGTAATGTGACACTGTCTCGGGAGGCTGTTGGCTTGCTAGAATTTCTAAAGCAGCCTGCTCCATCTCCTCCGCAAGGTCCACATTGCTCCCATAGAGCACTCCCATCCTTCGAGCGAGCATCCCCTCTTTTTCTGGTGGGTCTTCACCTTCGTCCTTTCTCCCCATCCTCTTACAGCGGTGAATAAAAGTGGCGTGGCGTATGCAGCGTTTCAGTAGGTGGTTGCGGTAAGCCCTCTGAATGACTACAGCAGCCCTCTGCTCTTCTTTGTGGCGTACTGTTGTGGTTATAGGTGCAAAGGAGTCTGAGGTGGGGTTGTTCAGGATGAACTTAGCCTCAATGCTCTCCCGCATTGCCGCCATCTCCACCGTGTCTCCCAAGACCATCTGTGTGACGGCCAACAAGACATCCAGGCAGTGTATCCTGTCCCCAATGACCAGGGGCAGATCCATTTCAATCAGGCGACGTAAGTTGGGCTTGGCAACCCTCAGCGGCTCCTGCAAGGCATCACAAAAATCTGAGAGCTGGCTATACTCAATGAACTGGGTTCCATCAAGGTCAAACTTCTCCCAAGTCTCATTGAACATCTGAAAGTCATCCTCACAGAGTGCATCACCACTCTCCTCCTGTGCCACATTGAAGTTCTCTAAGATGATGGCAATGTACATGTTGACCACCACTAAGAATGAGATGATGATGTAGCTGCAGAAGAAGATCATGCTCATGACCGGGTTGCCGCAGTTACCCTTCACACCCGTGCCTGGGTTCTCGAAGTCTGGATCACAGTCTGGAAACTCCTTGTTCAGCATTGGAAGTAAAAGCCCATCCCAGCCTGCCGATGTTGTAATCTCAAACAAGCAGATAATGCTACCACCAAATGTCTCAAAATTAAATATATCATCAATTCCAGCCTCTTTTTTGACATAGGCAAAGTTTGACATGCCAAATATGGAGAAGATGAACATAATGAGGAAGAGCAGGAGACCAATATTGAATAGGGCAGGAAGTGACATCATTAGAGCGAAGAGAAGCGTCCGAATGCCCTTCGCTCCTTTAATAAGACGCAGAATCCTGCCTATTCTTGCCAGTCTGATCACTCTGAACAGAGTTGGTGACACAAAGTACTTCTCGATTATGTCTGAGAGCATTGTACCTGAAATAAAAGGAGATAAACTACAATCAGAGACAATATATGAACACCTATTGTCTGTGTGAACACAATATAAATTTGGAGTTTTTAAGTAATGTAATTCACAACTGCGCTTGTAATGAATTAGGTACCCACCAGCTATGGACAAGATGACCACAACAAAATCAAAAATGTTCCATCCATTGGTGAAGAAGTATTGTCGCAAGGCAAAGAGCTTCAACACACACTCTCCAGTGAAGACAATAATGAAAGCCACGTTTACTTTAAAGAGGAAGTCTTCCTTCTCTGCACTTTGGTTGTCTGTCTCCACCATCATGGTCACCATATTGAGGCAGATGAGCACCATGATGAAGATGTCAAAGAACTGCTGACTGATGAAGTCAAACACCATTCCCTGGATTAGGTTCTGCAGGTCAAAGTGAGACAGGGGAAGGGGTTGGGAAGGCGAGGAACAGAAACACAAATCCAATTGGGCCATTTGGCCTGTTCACACCAGCAGTGTGCAGAAAAGGTCAGCGCAGGGGTCACTGATGACATCGTCATGCCACGCATGCCAAGCTGATGTGTCATTACTTCGGCTTACTTTGTTTAGACCTTTCAACATCAAACAATGTAGTTAAACAGTAGTTTTTAGTCTTTTCCAAACAATGTAACCCATATTGCTAATATTACTATCAGTGACTGAAATAATCATGCAGTTGTAAATGAATGACATACAGTTGGACGTGGAATTGGCTTCTGGGGCTTCTTGGAACCAAGTTTCTTCATGGCCTCGTAGTACTTTTTTTGTTCCTCAGTCATGAAGATGTCTTTATCTCCAAAGTGCAGACACAACATAAAAGAAACATCATTATAGCTATTTGAATTAGGTGATAACTTTTTTTGTGCTTTAAAATAAGTATCACTGTAACTTAAAGAAAAACAACACCATTCACTTTTGCATGGGTACAGACTACTTCTTATAAAAAGTGTGATACTTATCTTTTTCTTTTGTTGATTGAAATTGTCAATGATGACACCAATGAAGAGGTTGAGTGTGAAGAAAGAGCCAAAGATGATAAAGATGACAAAGTAAATGTACATGTAGAGGTTGATCTCATACGAAGGTTGCTCCTCTACCTAAAAAGGAACAAAACATTTAAATAAATAAAAAATAGTAAGAGAAAGTAGTCCTTTGCCTGTTACTAAATGTTTAAGTAGGTTAAGTAAGAGAGATGATTGTGAAACAGGATAAAAGGTTATACTAGAATATGATACTAGCCAGGAAGGCCACTTGTTGATCCAAAGACTGGACTCACTTCACCATCACCATCTGTCACATACTGTATATATTACATTGCCTATATATTCAATTAACTTAAAGTGCAGGGTGGTGTTAGAAAGGGAAGGAAGAATATATGAACTCCTGGCAAGCAGATGAATTTCTTAATGTTACAGATATTATTTCTGTATTATATACCCAATAAAACCCTTACTTAGTATAGATACTGTCCTAGCCAAAATATTTACTAAGTTTTTCAAAAGTTATGCTGGATTTCTTTTGTGTGATTCCACCATTTTCATAAGTTCAACTACTGTTCCAAATATTATTACGTAATTTGTAAGTTGTGTAGTGAGACCAAAATCCTAAACGGACGATATTCTGTACACACTCATTATTATTTTATTTCATATTTATTTTATTAAGTGTTTGCCTTGAATACAGTACTGATACATGACTGTAACACAAAGGGCTACCGACATATTTAATGCTAAATGTAATGTTTCAATACTGACATAACTGTAAATAATAACTACCTCTCTTGAGTCAACGGCAGCATACATGATGTCCATCCAGCCTTTAAAAGTTGCCTGAAAATACAGAGCACTGTTTCAAAATCTGTGTCATTGAACAACAAGTGTATAATCATGGAAACAGCACTCCTCACCACTTGAAGCAGGGACAGGTAGCCTTGTCCCACATTGTCATAGTTGACTTTGACGTTGACCCAGCGGGCCTCCTGCGTGGCTTCTTTGATGGCCATGCAGTCGCTCCTGTTGTTGACCTCAGTCATGGGGAAAAGCTCCTCCGTGGTGGTGTTGATGCAGCGGTAGAACTTCCCAGCAAACAGGTTAACTCCCATGATGCTGAAAATGAGCCAGAAGATCAGACACACCAGCAGCACGTTGAAGATGGAGGGAATTGCTCCAACAAGAGCGTTCACCACCACCTGCCCAAGAGAGAGGACTTTGTTAGAATTAAGGAATGATATAGAATTATTACCTAGTTTATTTTGTTTGTAGGAGTGAGCAGCAAACTTGCTATTGCCATCAAGTTTTACCAGTACTCTTACCTCAGTCAGCTCTGTTACAGCAGCCGTGGTGTAAGCATGCATTCAACACACATTGTAAGGAAAAGCCAGTCAAATGAGAATAATAATGCATTAAACACCATCTAAATCAACGTTGTATGATCTAAATCAATGTTAGCCATGCACATTGCTCAAATGTGGTTGTACAGCCAAAAACTCACCCTCATCCCTTCAAATCTTGACAGTGCTCGAAGAGGCCTTAGTGCCCTGAGAGTTCTGAGGGATTTGATTGGTCCAAGGTCAGAGTAGCCCATCCAGTTGGCAACTAAACTAATCAGGGAAATCTGTGGCAGAATCAAAATATTTCCTATTCAAGTGTTACCACGGACTTCATCTGACATAAAACACGTTTGTATGTATGTTCTGTTGAAAGTTACACATACAGGTCAGCATTAAGATGTCAGAACTTACATCTACAATGAAAAAGTCTAACCAACACCAAGCATTGGTGAAGTAGGTCTTGAAGCCATATGCGACCCATTTAAGGAGCATCTCAATGATAAAGATGTAGGTGAAAACTTTGTCAGCAAACTCCAGAATAATTTTGATGGTTCGGCGTCTTTCTATGTGTATGTCTTCGAAGGCCTGCCAAAAGAAGATATGAGATACCTAGATACATATCCTAACAGTAATACAGTATCTTAACGCTATCATAAAACAGTCAACATTTCTAAATTTGTTGCACTGATGACAGCACTCACCAGAGCTCCACTGCTGAGGAGGATCATAAAGATTATAAAGGTTTCAAACCAGTCATGCTCCACAATAGTGAAGCAAGTCCTACGGAGGTTCCACCATTTCTTGCCTTTACCTTGGGTGATGTCCACAGTCAGACATGGCCAGCGCTTCACACAGTCTGAGGGGAGAGGAAAATCAAAGGTTGAGGATTACCCCAAAAGATGTCAGATTAGATTTCAACAGCATGAGCACTGGGACTAAATAAAAATGAGCGATTACTGCATGAGCGTCTGTGAGAAGATAAGTTTACAGTTCACGGTTAAATGATTCTGTTTTACAGTGGTTGTTCATACTGTCAGTGAAGCAGGCCTCTGGCTCCACTGGGTCTGGCTCTTCTACTTCCACTTCTTTTGGTTCAGGCTCAGGTGGTTGATAGTCCACTGTGCTACACACTGAAGAATCCCCATCATTCAATGCACCCATCAGCTAGTCAAGAATTACAATTGAAGCTCAGTTACAAAGCCACCATGCAAAATATACATCATTGATTTGAGCAGAACCCCATATAAAGAATGACCTTAACATACATCAAACTACAGATGAAGATTTTAACAAGGGTTGCTTTTGTTCATGTGGGTCTACAGAGTTACTCACTTTGACATTTCTCAGTGTACTAATTCCATCTTCTAAGTTTTCCTGAAATAGCACAGGAATAGAGAATTAACTTTTGTAAGCGTTCATAAGCAGTAAAACGAACATATCTTGCACACAAGTTTCTTTTCCCCAAAAAAAAGTATTTTAGTATTTGATTAGCTTTGCGTAATTAGTTTATATCTGGGTGAGGGTTCATTTCCCAGTTAACAAGACTACCACCTACACAGGTGTTTTCACTTATGTTGCCTGATTAAACCTCTTCTCTGGACTGTGTGGGCAGGTACAGATGTTTGACTGACATCTCCCTCCCTCTGTTAGCTTTCTTTCACCTGTTAGGACACCTTACACCTTTACCATTTTAATTAGTGCATAGACTTTGGTGACCTCACGTAAACTCAGTGTGCAGGGCTGTTAATCTTAAAGGCTCATCCACACAGGTATTTTCACTTTGCTGGAAATTAAAGTTGTCAAGCTACATGTACCAATAAGAATGATAAAGGTGTAAGTTGTCCAGTCTATAACAGATGCAACAAAGCCAAAGACGGACAAATTCAAGCGTGGGTTTCCTGTTTATAATTGTAATTAATAACAATATAAATATATATTGTTCCTGTTTAAGTTATTATTCTAGGATGTTTTATTACGATATTTAGTGCATTACCATACTACCAGACTACAAATTGTAGTGTCGCTCTAACAGTCTTAATAGTTTATGATCGCTTTGATCAGTATTTATTTATTAGCCGCATCAGAAACGTGACATTACGCCCTTTTTTGGGGCAGAGTGCAGGTAAATTCCGTTGAATGGAAACATATTGTGACCATGCGTTACCGGAGCGTGAAGGAAATGTCAGTCAATCACAGTCTGTCTAATCAGGTACTGTAAGTGTCAACACCTGTGTCGGTGTACCATGGTTGAGCAGGACCTTTAAATAATGTAGTTAAAAAGGGCCTGCACACTTATGGTGCTTTGAAAGCAAAATATCAAATTTCAGGACAATCAGTTAGATTTTTTAAAATATCCAAAACATAAAAACTTCTGGTCACTTTCGATATGGCTCTGTAAGGGTCTATCTCATGGCTTATAATGAGGACCATGCAAGTGGGTGATTTATTACATGCCACATTTTATCTTATAACACTACTTTTTAAGCAGCATTGCAACATCCGCCTCCCCATGCTTTGTGAGGTGTGGTAGATGCAGAATGGGTCACTCTTGGGTGACTTGTCCATGATTGTCAATGTGGCTTTTAGTTTGTATGTATTGTATAGCAATGCTGTCAATGTGCCAAGTGTCATGAAAAGAAGTGAAATACTCAGTGTCGAATATGCTCATCCTGATTGACCATCAGATGATTGACACAGCATAAAGCCTTTTATAGAGGTCAGCCTGTGTTCACAGAACTTGATTTATATTGTTTAAACTATTATCATGACATTGATACTGAACTTTGAAATATATATGCATATGTACTGCCAGTGCACATAGATAGATAAATAGACTGTACTTGTTGATTGATCTACTT
The DNA here is from genome assembly GCA_008360985.2 of Macquaria ambigua. NCBI lineage: Eukaryota > Metazoa > Chordata > Actinopteri > Centrarchiformes > Percichthyidae > Macquaria > Macquaria ambigua. The sequence goes on along the minus strand of VMKM01000558.1, from coordinate 156,628 downwards.
ACTTACCGAGTAATGTTGGTTATTTTTCTCATCTGAAATCTCTGAGTCATTAGCATTATCTGCCTCATCTTCGTCATCCTCATCATCCTCGCCCAGGTTTTCAATGTCTGACTCTCCCGGGGCGATTGGCACATTGAGACTGATCTCCCCATCCACAATAAATCCAGAAGGCCGGCCTTCAACCAAACAATTAGATATCCCATCTGCCATTTTGAAATTCTGACTGGTATCCAAATGGTTCATTTCAATTCCCTCCGTTTTAGGGTCCTCGTCGTCCATCGGACCCTCCTCAGGATCCTGGGGCTTTCTGCCAAGAATCTGCAGGGCCGTTCCAATGATGAATGCTTTGAACCAGTCGATGCCCCGTGTGATCCTGCCGATGGCAATCTGGAGATTGTTCATCTCTCCGTCATCGTCCCCTGCTGAGAGGTTGTCTCCACTGAACGAGCTGAGCAGCAAGGCCAAGAAGAGGTTCAACACCTGACGAAAGAAACGTGAAGGAGTGATGAAGGTAATGATAAATATACACTGAAATGTAAATCTGATAATTCAAGCATCGTAATATTAACACAATTTCAACTATTTCCTTTTTTACCTTGATAAAAAAAAAAAACTATGCACTGCAAGAGATGCACATATCCTTATTTAATATGCAGCTACACTACATGAAATATCTAGAATTTTTATATCTGGTATCAATGGATGAGAATTAAATGATCATAAATATTTTTCCCAGAATTAAGAGTGAGTGAATACATTATAGTCCCACATGAACCTCTACTGGGTCTGCAAGTGAAATAATTATTCATTTTTCTGGTGGCCAAGCTTGTAGTCACTGATCGCTGAGTCAAAGTATGCCGACATTGCTGAACTTAACAGAAAAGTCTGAACTAGCGCAGATACACATCACATATCAAATTGGTCCTGTGATGGCACATCAATAAACATTATGTCGTCTGCCTCCTGTTGCAGACGCAGCTATCTTTAGTTTCTAAACGTGTTAGTCAATTTCTCGGTTCCTATTTCTTAGGTTTAGCGGGAGATCATGGTTACACGGTTCAAGGCCAGGCTGATCTCCCTCATTCCAGTGTAGGAGCTGTGAATCAGTAAAGAGGGCCAAGGGGAAAAGGATGAGCTGCACGAAACACAAGCCTGACAGTGAAGGAGTGGAAACAGATATGAGGGGGAAAAAAACAATTTTAGCAGAGGTTATAGTGTTTTCACTGTTGGTGATGTACAAAATACTGCTCCGAGATTCTCTGATATATCACTCAGGTGATTTCCCAGTTGTTTTAAATTCAATTTCCTTCAGAGAAGTTCTAGTGACCTGATGACGTGAGAAGTTCGGTCTTTATCTTTTTTTTATTTTGGGAAATACTCCTATTCGATATCAAGTTAGATGAGAAGAGCCAATAAAACTCTCATGTCTTTTAGTTAAATCTGAAGGTAAATCTACAGCCAGCAGCCTGTTAGCTTAGCTTAGCTAACGTAAAGTCTGGAATCAGGGGGAAACAGCTAGCCTGGCTCTGTCCTAAGGTAAAAGAAAATCTGCCTACCAGCACCTCTAATTAACATGAAATATCTGGTTAGTTTAATCTGCACAAAAAACAAAAAGTAAAAATAAAAAGTTGTGGTTTTATGTGCAAGATCATTTCTTTGGCCAGCAGTTCTGCGGAAAAAACAAACAGAAAATAACATGTTAATTAGTGAGCTTTAGATTTTGTTACCTTTGGACAGGGCCAGGCTAGCTGTTTCCCCCTGCCTCCAGTCTTTATGCTAAGCTAAGCTAACTGTCTGCTGAATGAAGCTTCAGATTTAACGGACAGACATGAGAGTGATATTGATTTTCTCATAGCCATGAAGGCAAAAACAAGGATGCCAAAAGTCAATAAAGAATGCGGATGCATGTGAATTCAGGAGCATTTTTGATCATGAATGGGCTAAAAAAAAAAAAAGATAATGAGCACAAAATGATCAGCATACGTCCCTAAACATACAAGTTAAATCCACTCTGCTACATACACTGTGGCGCTGATGGCTCAATATGATTACCTCTTCATCAATTACGGTTTAATCTCTTATCAAATGACTTAACACCCAGTCCCCCTGCCACCCGAGCTCTGCTCGCTCAGCTGTCTGTGTTTGTTCCCTTAGTGGCAGCATGCTTACTTGAGCCGGATCTTAGCACATACTCAAGGTCAAAACCACTGTTTGGTGGCTCAAGTCATTTGATTTAAATAGAAAGCCCCTCCCGTGAAGTGTGTAAGTATACTATTTGCCTTCATGTCAGTGCAAATAGTGTGCATCTTTCTGTGAGGTGAGTGCACACTGGAGTAAGGGTGGAGGGTTGGGGGTTAGTGTGAGACACAAAAAAGCCATAATAATGTTGGCACAGTGCGGCCATCACAATACTTCAGTCAGCTTGACGATGAGCCATTTCCTTTCCGTTTCTATGAATAACCTAACAGGAAATGGTTTTGGCTCTAGTCATTAAATATGATGCTGAAATGATGTCTGAGACTGATCATCTGTATTATATGTACGTCCTTGTTGTGTGAGGCCAAGATAAAAAGTCAGGGACAGTATTTCCATGTTCCGGACACTCAGGATTCTTCACTAAGCTTCACAAACTCTGCTGCCTCTTCACGCAAATTCACCCAGACACTGTGTAAAATGGTTAATGCAATAACACGTGGTGATATTCTTTATACTAGAATCTGTGAACATCTATGTTTACTGTGTAGCTCAAGCCACTTTTGAACTCAGATTTTGATGCTCCAAAAAACAAAAACAAATATATGTTGTATTCTGTCTTGTGTGCTTATATATTCATATAATAATACTCATACTATAATACCTAAGATACTGTATTGCCCCCTGGTGGATACAATTTTCTCCCTCAGCTGTGTCTGTCTGTCCTTGGCATCCCTCAGCTGAGGGGTTAACAATAGACTGCTAAGACATGCAGGCCACAAAATCTCTTGGTATTATAATAAGATAACTGTTACATTTAGAAAGATTTTTCAAAACAGTTTGTCAGCTTTACAGCTTCACAGTAGTGACAGTTGTTCAGAGTTTGGATATCGCACGTGTAGTTGAGCAGCAGCATCTTTGAGCTCAGGAATGACAATCTACTTAAGATTTACTGTATGCTGCTGATATAAGCACTGACTATAAAGTGACTCACTGTCAGCACAGCCACAAGATAAGAGATAAGAATCATCATGGCTGTTTACCCTGATCGTAAATGAAAACTGAGATACAATTATTTTTATCTAAATGAAACTGAGCCATGTAACATCATACAGTCTTCTCTGTTTCCATATACACTGATCAGCCATAACATTATGACCACTGACTGGTCATAATGTTATGGCTGATCGGTGTATATCAGCTTTAGATTGTGTTCAGACAGATAGTAGCACTCCGTGAAACCCACCCTCATTCATTTCAAAGTGAAAACTGTGCTGGCACAGCAGGGTTGCTAACGCAGGGTTTTTTTTATTAAAAAAATGAACCTGGCTCAACTGTCTACTCAACTGGATTGTCTCTGCTATCTGAAGCAACACGCCCCCACTAGCACAGCCCCTTGTGTTTTCTTTTTTTTAACGCAGTGCTGTTTTCGGCCTGTATGCCCAGGTAAAATTTTATGTTGCCTTGCTTCAGAGTTAAGATAGGGATCAATAGTGAATGAATAATTGTTTAAATTATTTGTACTCACCACTAGATTTCCAATGACCATGACCATCATGAAGACAAGTAAACACATCCCAGCTCCGGCCACCTCCATGCAGTCCCACATGGTCTCTATCCACTCCCCGCACAGGATGCGGAACACAATGAGGAACGAGTGGAAGAAGTCGTTCATGTGCCAGCGTGGCAGCTCACACTCTGAGGAGATCTTGCACACGCAGTCCTTATAGCTCTTTCCAAATAGCTGCATACCCACTACAGCGAAGATAAAGACGATGATGGCCAGCACCAAAGTCAGGTTTCCTAAAGCTCCTACTGAGTTACCAATAATCTTGATCAGCATGTTGAGCGTGGGCCAGGACTTGGCTAGTTTGAAAACACGAAGCTATCTCCAACACAGGACAGACACAAACAAAGACAGTGAATAATCTCAGTAATCTCATTGTGGTAAATGGATACAAATAAGTTCAATCATTGTGTCTCACCAGACGGAAGGACCGGAGGACAGAAAGCCCCTGGACATTTGCCAGCCCCAACTCCACCAGACTGAGAGTGACAATGATGCTGTCAAAAATGTTCCAGCCAACTTGAAAGTAGTAGTAGGGATCCATGGCGATGAGCTTGAAGAACATTTCCGCTGTGAAGATCCCAGTGAAAACCTATAGGGGTATACATTTCTTTTACAGGCGCTGACAAATCAAGTCTGAGATGGAAGAACATTTCTGCAATGAAATTTAAATTTATGTGACACATATTCACCAGATTCCCCACTGAGAGCATGTAGTCAAACTCTGGGGTCATGGGGTAGTGCTCCATGGCCATGAAGAGGGTGTTGAGCACAATGCAGATGGTGATGGCCAAGTCAACAAAAGGGTCCATCACCACAAAATGCACCCACGTTTTAAAGACCACCCAGTACGTGCAGCAATCCCACTTCAGGAACATGTCGGCAAACTTGTACCAGCCTGGTGGGCACGGCCTCTGAGCATCCTCTAACTCTAGACAAAGACAGGAAAAACAATTAGGTAGTTTACCGTCATTTAATCAAAGCATATGGGTTATCTTTTAAGTCATATGCACGATACAGCTAACAGAGACCAATGATGACATTAAAATTCATGTCTCGTCTGTGCCAAGTTATAGTTGAGCTGAAATAGCCAAAGCTTAACACCATGAGGGCGTGACACTGAATGTTGACAGGGATTTCTCCACCATACAATATGATTAGCCCAACTATGGCAAGCTCAAGACAATGCTACTGTATTGGCCTTGGATAAATGGGTGTATAATGTTAATAACTGCTTGATAATCTAAGCAATTACAGCTCACATTAGAGCATCTCCTCTAAGAACCTACAACTAAGCCTTGTGTATTTCTTCATTCCCTGGAGGAACTTGACACTTCTAGATGCTTACGCCCTGCCGCTGGTGTTGTTGTATCGTCTGTTCATTTTAGTTTAATCAAAGGTAGAAAATAAATCCTATATCCAGCAATCTGCATTGGCACTGTACCTTCCATAGCAGCTGCAGTGAGCACAGTCATAGCACTAGCAGATCTCTGTGTCAGGCCTGGTTCGTCCAGATGAAGCATGCTGTGCACAGAGCCTAATGACTTCTCTCTGAGTTCATAATCTGCAGCAGACTGTAAAATATGTTGATAAATCGGTCAGTTGCAAGCTCATGATGGAAACTCAGAATCACAAATCAAATCAAATTTCCATCAGCGAACTGTCATTTTTCAGATTACCTAACCAGACTAACTGTGACCAGAGGGCGACTGACTAACCTTGTCCATGGTGGCCGATCTGATCATCAGATGGGGAATGAGTCTCCCATTACAATCCTTGATAATTTCATTATGTTCAGGGCTCCATTCATCATCTTCCAACTCAGATATGGTGTGATGACTGAGCGATTTCTTACTGGTTAGAGTGGCTCGGCTCCCAAGAATTTGAGCCTGTTAGATAAATAATTGGCTGAGAGTTTAGCAGCTGACTTTAACCTATTATAATGTCTCTAAAACACAGCTCTTGAAGAAGTTGTGAGCACGTATGTTAAAGTAAATATAGCTATATGGTTAGCTGTCTCCTTATTGCTTATAAATGTACCTGTTCCTGATTCTTGAGTTGCTCTAGTAGCCGCTGGAACTCCTCCTCTTTTTCTTTGGCCTCTCGCTGAGTTGCCTGATTTTGTTCATCATAAGCCATGGCTACCACAGCCAGGATGAGGTTGATGAGGTAGAAGGAGCCCAGAAAGATAATCACCACAAAGAACAGCATGTATGTCTTACCAGCTGCCCGCAGGATCTGTGTTTGGAGCAAAACAGAGCTACGAGAACTAAGGACACATTTATTTTCATAACTTTTTAATTTTAAAATGAAAAGTTCCAAGTTGGAGGTCATAAATCTGTTTGCAACAAATGAAAAAAGTGCCAACCAGCTGGAAAAGGTTCTCCCAATAGTCCTGGGTCATGAGTCTGAAGAGGGCCAGGAAGGCCCAGCCAAAAGAGTCAAAACTGGTGTAGCCAAAGTTGGGGTTCCTCCCAGCCTTCATGCATGTGTATCCTTCTGGGCACTTTCTATCAACAAAGAAGAAGAGTCAGCATGCTGCAATTGCTCTCCCAGTCTCCAAATCACACAACACCATACTATCGTGATAAATGTCAATAAGATATATATTTTACTTTGAAACAGCTTTGAAAGATGACAAGACCAGATTGACCGGACCAGTAGCATGGTAGTCTCAGTGTGGATAATACATACCCAGCATCAGAGCTGTTTCCACAAAGTAGAGCATCTAGGCTGCCTTCCAAATAATAGTGATTCTCTATAAACCAACAAGAAAAGAAACTGTGAAATCTGTTCCACAGAGGACAGCTTAAAATAAGAGATGTCACGTGTTTAACATACCTGTGTTTTCAATATATTCAATGAAATTGAAGGTACTGTTGTATGTTGTATTATTGACATCCATGGTGTTGTTGAAGGACACAGTGTCATTAAATGCGGTGGTGGTGTTAAAAAATTCAAATTCTGTTTCATTTGTTTTGATGGGCCATCGCACACATTTGTGACGCAGATTTCCCATAAAAAGTTGAAGGCCGACGAGGGCAAAAACAGCAAGAGCAAAGACCGTCAGAATCATGACGTCCACCATTTTCTTCACTGACTGGATCAAAGCGCCCACAATGGTTTTCAAACCTGACAAAATACAATTGATATGTTGGTGGCATATCTCTGAAAGTCAAGCAGCTCTGCAACCACAAATGATGATCAATATAACAAATGATTCATATACTATTGAGTACAGTTACTCTATTATTCTTGTCACAAAACATAATGCCATTGCAACAAATGAAAATATGAAATATTATGTCAAGTGAAGTCATATACTGTCTCCTTTGTGAAATTACACACACATACTCAGTAATTTACTGTCACACACAAAAAAAAAAATATATATATATATATAAAATATTAAAAATACCAGGAATCACAGTAATTGTTTTAAGGGCTCGAAGCACACGAAATGTCCTGAGGGCTGACACATTGCCAAGGTCAACAAACTCAGTGATGTATCTGTGGAAAAACAGAAAAACAATTAATCAAAGCCAATAACCAGATACACCAAAGAGACCACTTTCCTATTTGAATTGGCTGCAGCATGAGAAATGTCCATCTAAAAACGTTTTGCACAATATCAGCTTTCATAATAGCTGATGATTTCTTTCAAAAATGTTTAGTTTTTAAAATGTCACCTCTGTTTAGCAGCAATTTAATGCACTCAAAATATTTTGATTCAATGTCAAGATGTGGATTATATGTCATGATAAGAACATCAGAACCATTGTGCTGATATCAAATGCAGCTACATAGATGAAAGTACACTCAGATACTTACGCCATGCTGATCACCATGAAATCCAGCCAATTCCATGGATCTCGAAGGAATGTAAAAGATCCAACACAGAAACCTCTAGACAACACTTTGACTGTTGCCTCAAAGGTATAGATACCAGTAAAAACATACCTGGAAGAAATTGTGCAACACAAGTTGGTATAAGTTGTATTAATGTAACACAGGAATGACTGAAAACTAAACTACAATGATGAGGTACTCACTCAACAGTTTTACTCCATGCTGGTGGGTTGCTCATCGTCATGAATACACAATTCGATAAAATTGTAATCATGATGAACATGCTAAATAATTTAATTCAGGATTAAGGAAACATATTAGACATTATATGTATAAGCAGACCCCCCCTTCCCCCTCACACATTTACATCACTTTATGTCCTGTTCAAACCTTAATAAACTAGATCATTCAAAAGCTCAGGCAACAATAGTTCAAAGGATATGAATGTATGAGAATTTTGATGGCTCCTCTCCTAACCAAACTAAAGGGGCTCAGAATGTAGCAAGCCGATTCAGCATTGAACCTGTAGATTGTGTTTCCTTTGCTGATCACAATGAATGTCTGAAAAACACAGAGATTATCTGTATAAATGCAAGCTAGTATATAGTCCAAAAGTACCTACTACATTTCAATAAATACTTAGTGATGACAATCTTGAAATGATACTTTAACTTTTAACTGTAACATATGCATACCACAAATTGTATACATTGCGTAAGGGATACTGTATGCAGCTGTAATAACTTTATGTTAAGTAATACATCCTGTCATATTTCAAGGTTATTTAAGGACGCCGTCAAGCTCATTAAACACAAAGTGGCCGCAGTGCCTATGTGTTTCAATGGGGCTTTTCATTTTTATGTGGGCCCAGATGTGCTCAGACTGACTTTCTGTGCTTTGTAGAAGGGGTCCAGGTCCTCCAGAGGTGTGTTGAGCAGCTCTGGTGGAGGGTCTCCGTAGATCATGGGCAGACTCTTGCCCGCCTCCAGATCAGCGTGTGGGGCCATTGGCTCTTCCTCCTCATGGCCCTCTACTTCTGCGGCCTTTTTACTTTGCTCCGCGAGTCTCTCGATCTCCGCCAGCGATTCCTGGGTGAAGCGCCGGAACGCATCGGTGCCTGGGGGAGGGAGCAGGGTCGCCATCTTCGCATCGCGAAGGGATACCGCCACACCGGGGTTTCCCTAGGAGGAGCTGGAGGGAGGACGATGAGTGAATACAGAGAACATAATACATTACCAACCACAGTTTTGAGATGGGTCCGGCTTTAGCATGCAGACAGAGCCATGACCTTCAAGCTGTGACCCCTGAACCTTAACCATTTTCACCCTAAGCATTTATATTTTGATTTGATTTGAAAACTTTAAAAACATATTAACCATTTATGACTCTTCCAAATGTGGTCCTCAGAATACGTTTTTTTAGGCAGGAGGTAATGTAGAATGTAACAAATTAGAATTGAAACAACTAATCTATTAGTCAGTGGTCAGAAATATAAATCTAAAGCATATATAAAGCAAATATATTGATCATATTTTTATCATTTGTTAATCGTTGCAGTCATTTGTTTCTGGCAAAAATGCCAAACATTCATTGGCTACAGCTTCTTAAGTGTGAATATTTGCTACTTTTCTTTGTCTTATGTGATTGTAATCTGAAGGCATCACCTTTAGCTTTAGGAAACTATAACAGGCATTTTCCACTATTTTCTGACATTTTATAGACCAAACAATTAATCAAGAAAATAATCATTATTTGCAACCCTATAATATTTTTTTTATTTTGAACGACATTTATCAATGAATTTATGCATTATATTTTTATTCTATCAATCAATTAGTACGCCAACTAATGCCACCAGAGCCAAAACTTAAAATGATTTCGTTTATTTGGTCTAACCAATAGCCAAAACCCCAAAAGTATTAATTTTACAATAATATCAAATGGAGAAATGTTTGGTATTTTTGCATGATAACTTTAATGACAATTTACAAAGTCACCAATTCATTTTCTGATGATCCATTTAATGAGTAATGTCCCACAGTAATTCTTTCATTACTAGTGTGTTGCAGATGTGCTAAAGCAGTGGTTCCCACCCTGGGTGTTGGGACCTCTCAAATGGGCCCCAAGGTAAATCTGAGGGGTCATGAGATAACTTCATGAGATAACAAATTATTGTCTCTAATCTTTGCTTTTTGTGAAATATTAGTTTAACCTCTTCTTTTGTCAATTATTTAAAAGACACAATCTGAAATGTTTAGAGGGGAAATCAATCTTTGATGGAATTGTTTAAAACGCATCGACATCTGAAACCTGTGTTGAGGGGTCACATGTAGTCACAGCTTTGTTTAAAGGGGTCACAAGCCAAAAAGGTTGGGAACTACTGTGCTAAAAGTTTATGCCTCCATACGTGTCCTGAGTGTTGGTAATGATCATAGGTCTAACTTGCTTTGATCTGTGTGCAAAGCCCTCACCCTCCCTCGTTCCTGCCCTCCACCCTGTGCCCTGTATCTCTGACCCTGCACCCTCACGACACCACAAGCACTTAAAAGTGTCAAGATGGTAACAAAATGACTAGACGCACTCAGGACGAGAGCTTGGACTTTCCCACCGTTCTAAAGAGACCATGACATTACTTGTGTACATCAGATTACTTATTAGCTTAGCAGACGCTCCATATCAGGTCCAAGTGGCATTTGCTTACATCCTTTGATGTGTTTAGCAACCAGTCTGGTTTCGTCTGGAGCAGCTAAGGTGAGGCTCCTGCTATTGTGGACATAATAAAGTAGTACATTTTCCTTTAAATTAGCTATTTTCCTTTAAAATATTTAAAACTTTATAGAACTTCCAATATAAAACAAAAGACATCACTGCTTCCCCATAAGTATTATAGTAGTTGTTTACTATTATGTAATTTTACATCCACTTAACCTGAAGGTGGTGTTTTATTAATCAGTAACTACGTATGTGTAAATCAATCCTGACTAAAACAAGTTGAGAAGGAAAATGTATTTGCCAGAGAGCAACAATATCAACATGCACTTTGCAAATGTTGCATCATTTTAAGCTGAATGAATTGCAGTTATCTTTAATATGCATTTGGAAATATTTTGGGGCAAAAAAACAACATAACTAGAAGAGGGCTTAAGGCCTAACAAGAAATAGATTTAAGGAAAGTTGTTTGAATACACAGTAATAGGCCAAAATACCTCAGAAATACAGATCCTTTATAGACAAAATCAAGTACCTAATCAGTACCTAAAATCTACAAAGTTTGGTTGTCGCCTTGTGACATCACTCTTGCAATAATGTCTATTAAACTAAAGTTTAATGTCTACATTTTATGAAATTAAGATACAGAGACTACACAAAGAACACAGACATGTCAATAATGACCAAAACAGAGAAACATGCTGGGAACAGACTGTAAAAAGAGAAGAGTTCTTGAGTTCACACATATAAAGACAAAGAGATCAGACTAAGCTACCAGCATGGCAACAAGAGATACACACATTGATGCACAGTGATAGCCACCGATCACACGCATTAATGTAGGTTAATACCCCCTCAAACCACCTCACTTGAACAGAAAATTATACATTCACACACATGTGAGGGGACGCACACGCTCGCACAGATACGGTGGCTGCCCAGCTGCTACAGGCAATCAAGAGGGAGCGTCGTGTTACAGAGGCCCGATGACTCTGCTCATTCCTTCCTGGCTGAGCCTTCGCTCTGCGCCTCACATCCCTCCGATAAACAGGACAGCATGCCAACTTATCTTACCGAGCTGACTCCTCTCTCTACTACCTTCTATTTTACATGGGGCCCCAAACACACTAAGCTTCCGACTCCACACCCTTACATGCACTTTACAACCCCCCACCACCACCACCATCCTGCTACATGACACTTGAGGCTCTAAATCCCTCTTTCATACAACGCAGACTTCAATCATTCCATCTTAACACTATCACTCATCAAAGCCCCCATCCCTAATCACTCACACACGCAACTCACAGGGCCTTTTTTCTCCTTAAGCAGTAATAATACATGGGTCAGTATTTCCTTTATCCTACCAAAAAAACCTTTAGATTTATTATCGATATCAACAGTTTCTCAGTGCCATTTGATCACAAGGCAACCTGGGCAAAGCCTACCTACTACTCCCTTCACACTCCCTACCAAGTCTTGGTTTCCCCCCTCATCATCCTGTTTCAAAACCCCCATTCTGGGAGCCATGGGCCCCGCTGCCCTCGACCGTGAGCCAACCTTAAAATACACATCCTGAGAATGGATGTGTTTCTTCGTGGCTTATGGGGAACATTTCCTGATTGCATTACGTCACACCGTTACTGCTGAAGCCATCAAATGTCCTTTTTTAAAAAGCTTGGTCCCTCAATTGAAAGCCTGCCAATCGTCTCGAAAGGGTTGTTGCCTTGTCTCCCACGTCACTTAGGTAAATAATACATTTTGGCGCTGTGTTACGTTTTGTAGCTACATTTACCAGTGTGCGTTTCTGTTACGAGCCAAGAGTACAGGCAAGAGTGCGATATTCAGTATCAGTCAAAATAGATTCTGTATATCACGCATAAACTCATCATAAAACATCTCCAGAAGATACAGTCCTGTGGCAGTGCTGGAAGAAGTAGTCAGATCCTTAAGTAAAAGTACCAATACAAAAATGTAAAAATACTCCATTACAAGTAAAAGTTCTGCATTCAGAATCCTACTTATGATTACAGAAGAATCAGCAAAATATACTTAAAGTATCAAATGTAAAAGTACTCATTCTGCAGTAAAATGGCCGCTGTAACTGATACATTATTATATCATATATTATATCATCAGTGTGTAAGCAGCATTTTATGCTGTAGCTGCTCAAGGTGGAGCTAGTTTATGTACTTTAGATACAGTTAGCTAGTTTTGTCCAGTGATTCTAACCTAGGGGTCATGCCCCTCCTAAGGGTCACCAGATAAATGTGAGGGGTCATGAGATGATTAATGGGAGAGGAAAGAAGAACAACATCTGCTACACAAATTTATATTTTTTCAGACTTTTCCATAATCTTTGCATTTTATGTGAAATAATGGATAGTTTTACCTCTTTGGGCATAAAACAAATATTTAAATGAAACAGTCTGAGATGTTTAGAGGGGAAATCTCTCTTTGGTGGAACTGCTAACAACTCAGACATCTGAAACGTGGCAAAGGGTCCCAACCAGGGGAACCACTGGTTTAATCTTAACAATGTGTGGTATTTTATAAGCTTATTGTATGTTTTTTAAAAATTTTTATGTAAAGTCTTTAATCCGTAAACTAACTAGTAACTTTATCTGTCAAATAAATGTAGTGGAGTAAAAAGTACAATGTTTCCCTCTGAAATGTAGTAGAGTATAAAGTATAAAGTTACATAAAATGGATATACTCAAGTACGAGTACCTCAAATGTTTTACTTAAGCACAGTTCTTGAGTAAATCTACTTAGTTACTTTCCACCACTGGTTTGATTTTAAGAGTCTAGCTGAAGACAATCAAGTTATTACATGACTGCGCCCGTTCAGTCACACTGTGGACAGGTGGCAAACTGAGGAAGGGGGGGGGATGTTAGATTTCAGAAGCCTTCCCCGACAGTAATATATATATCACTTTGCATGTCAAGGAAGGCCATGTGACCTGTGACATTCCGGCTGAGGATATAGACGGGGTAATGTAGACACCTCTTCGTTACACTACCCGGCCGTGGAATGCGAATGCCAATATTCACCTCCGGAAACTAACTGAACCAGCTTTTGGCTTTTGTCACAAGGGCAGCGTGAGTTCATACAGAGAGAGAGTTTGTGCCGTCTTCTCATTAACAGTAAAGAAGTTTAGTTCATTAGATTTCAGGGTCTTGAGTCTTAAGCACTTAAATTGCCTGATGTGATCAGTGAAACATAAGAATAGCAAATTGGTCTTTGTCCTGTGAAACATTCAAGCATACCAGCATGAAAAATATTGAGACCACTCCCTGGTTATCTTGGAGTTGAGCAGAAACCTTTCTCTACAGCAAAGTTGTCTTGTACTACAGTTATGATTTTAACAGAGAACATTACACATTATTGAAGTCATACTTTGTGAAGTGGTATAATATTTTAATCAATTTTAATGACTTGTTGGCTTAACTCTGGTGCTCTAAAGATGCCAGGAGTCCAAAGACAAGTCCTGAGGCAACATGGCAAACGTCTCAGTCCCCTCATTATACAGCACTTACCACTCCTGGAATGTGGTTAAGTTGTAAACAACAGATCCACAGAGCAAACAAGGGCTTTTATCCACATGTCCTTTGACATTTGCCATGCTCCTGTTCCCCGTTTTCTCACGGGGTCAAATCGCAACACTGTACTTCGCTCTCTCCCAGCTTGCTTCAACACCCTGTCACCCACCAGTTAACTTTGTATTTCAAACCCTATAGGGAGCCACATTAAAATGGACCTCTCCACCTGTTCCTACTTCCTACCGTGTCATTGTATGTTGCCACCTGGTTTGCGCTTAGCCGCATGCTCAGTCAAACCAGACTGACAATGATCAGCATGTTCATGGCCTCAGTAACTACTCAGGGTCAAGCCCTTAGAGTGTTTCATTCTTATTTTGATGTCTTTTTCACATGTGTGCACAGTAGACTGTAGTTGCACTACAGTCCCTACATGCATTATGTTGGTGCTAAGAGGACAGCTGCTGTCATTCGCGGTATGCCTCTGTCGCTTCATACCAAGGAGCTGTAAAGACCTAGCATAATCTCCCTGGTGCAGTAGGATGGTCTGATGGTTAACAGAGACATATAGTTCTACTGAATTATAAATCCAGACTTTTATTAGAGGACACAGCCAAACAATGTGTCTCTGGCTGACCATGGCCAGTAACTGTTTCACCACAACCATCTTGGAATGAACCATAAATGTAAGATGAATTTTTTTTGGGGTCACTAGGAACTATGTCGTTCTTTGATATAGTCTAATACAGCTTTCTAAACTGATATCTGCTGTCTCAAACTGACCCATTTGGCCTTTGCACTCACTGCACAGAAATCTGAGTAGATTACATGTGGAAATGATATGGAGAATATTCCATCCAGCTTGTGAGGGACCAGGGGGAGCTATTATCATATTCATAACACAAATCAAGTCCTTAAAAAACAGGCATCCATGAGGGAGCTCCTCATGTTCGAACCTTCTAGTTAAACACGAAATGTTAACAAAAAAACATTATATCTGTCACATAATATTCCAATGGGGAAAGCAACAAAACTGTATGTCGAACACGCGAGATGGAACTGAACAAATGAGATGGTAAATTTTGAGAAAAAAAGTTGTACTTATCTTTAACCTTATTTCACCTTTTGAATACTCTGGAAAATGCAGAGGCCTAGCCAGGCAGTCACATGGGCTCACTTGGTGAAAGAAACTCAAAACCGACACCTTCTGCGTCCAAGAACATGTGATGCGAGACACACAAACACAACTCAGGCAGAGGAAGACCTCAGAGATACATTTTTACACATTATGCATGTTGAGAGCTACAAAAAGACATATTTTATGCCATTTACCACATGTGATGACACAAAAGATTGTCAGTGGAGAATGCATTAAAAATTATTAAGACAAATGATGTAATGTGCAAACAAAACTCTCTCTAAGAACTTAAAAACACCCCCTGATGATCCCCATCCATGTTGAAATCTGCATTAGCTCTACTGCTGGGGCTCCACTGAAGGACCCCATCCTGTTACATAAGAGTTGCAGATGCACTGTTGACAGGATCTAATATGAACACCAGCCTCCACGTCTTCCACTGTGTCCAAAGATCTGCTTTGCCTGCATGGAACCAGGCTGTCTCTGTAGTCCCACACCTCTGATTTGGGCAACATGGATTAACGGCAGAGAAATGGTGGGGTATGAGCGTCCACAGCATCACAGTATCTTGCCCATCTGCCATGAAGACATGGGCTAAAAATAAACCTTTGCCCCTGTGGGAGCAGGCATAGTGGGGATTGAGAAGGTTGCAAAGTGTCCACACTGGACATTACAGCCATGTGCCTCTAGGGAGATATTCACCTGGCAGGTGAAGATATGGGCTAGTTATGATGCTCATGCTGCAGTTTTCCCTCTTATACTGTAGCATAATTGTGTATTAAAACACAAGCTCAACACTGCATGTGCGTACACCTTGACAACACAAACACCTGCATGCTTGCTCACACACACGCATTTAAAAACACTGCTGAGAAGCCATAAATCTACCAATTCCAAATTTGACCTAAGCTCAATTACAGGTCCATATTTATTATTAGAACAAAGGCACTCATATTAAAACACTGCATTTCATTTCTTTGGCAGTGCAACTTATAATTTTGAGTGCCAATAAAAAAAACCTTGCTTCATTTACAGTGTACAACCATAATTTTCTGTCTTTTAAATGAAGTCTGCGCTTTATCAAACAACAGCCAGATGGTTCTCCAGAAACTGCAAGTTAAGTTTCACCATAGTCCAAATGAGAAAGAGGGAAAATTAAACCATTACACAAAAAAACCTTACTATAACCCAGCTATCTTAAAACCAGGAACATGCAGAATAAGTCCATTTCATCCAGAGAAAGGGAAGCATAAACTTAAATACCCGGCAAACTCACGACGAGTGAAGACATAAAAAAGCACCAAAACGTAAATAATCATCAAAGCCATTCAGGAACCTGCAAGTAAAACCTTCAACCTGCAGTCTGACAGCAAACTTTCATATTCTGAGAATCATGCAGGAGTCATCTTTAGGCTCAGCGACTCATGGAAGACAGCAGAAGGCAGGTGGCGGGTTACCTTGCACGGTAAAGCAAATATTTCCACAGAATCCAAGAAACTTGAAAAAAAAAATCAAGTCTTCGTCAAGCCTTATACTGAGGACGTAATTCTCCCCTTCTGGCAGCCAGCGCGGGGCTGCAGGACAGCTGTTGCTGACGCAGTGGTGTCCTGCAGTGAAACCGGAGGAGTTGCTCCAGGTAGGATCAGATCAGACCTTTGACACTTCAGCAGCGGAACCGCTTCCCGTTCTCACACAGCTGGTCGCTTCTGCAGGCATTTCCGTCGGACAAGCGCATTTACAACTTTGCCGCAAAGTAAAGCCAGTGTTTCAGCTGAATACCACTGCAGCGCAGATGAAACGTCCGTGGTCCTGCTGCAGCTACCGCGGATCTTTGAGCACAGATTAATCGCATCTGAAAGTGTTTTATTCAGCTGATCGGCCTGCAAGATATGCTTCCCTGTAAATGTATTAATTATGTTAATTTTGCAATAAAGATTGTTATAATGAAGCCCACGTTTACCACATTCTCCATTAGTCACTTACTCATTTAATAGCGTGCACCCGAGAACTAATATGTTTCATTAAATATTTATTGCTGAGTCTATTATTATAAAGTGTAAAACTTTACTAACCCATGCACAGACTGATAGAAATTAAAGTATTTTATGACAGCATATCACTGCCAAAATCTGCGCGCGCAACTCAAACAGCCACGCACGCATATTATTTTTGCTAGCGCTTTCACAGCACTCGCGCGCAGAATAATTCTGCTCGCGCGAGCAATACTTCTCGCGCGAGCAATATTGTAGCCTGCAGGAGAATATAATATATATATAAATATAATTGGTCACAGTCCTTGTCACAGTCCATCCATCCATTCATTTTAGTTCATTCTAGCTAGCTAACGTTACAGCTAATCAGATAACGGTAGGTTAGTGTAATAATTCAGGACCGTTTCTCTCATAGTAAACTGTAAATGTAGCATTATGAAACTACTAAAATGAATGGATGGATGGACTGTGACGAGGACTGTGACCAATTATATTTAGGGATACAATGGTGACTGGATCCGCCCGCTTACTGCCAAAAAGAAAATCCACTCGTGAGCGAGCAGGTGAAAGTTTTGCGAGCAGGAGAGCTGCGCGGATTTTGGCAGTGATATGCCGCCATAGTATTTATCTATCCACGTTTCAGGTCTTGTTTGTTGTATTTTGGAATGTGCAACTGAATTGTCCATATGAAAAGCAGTTCAGAAAGTAACTATTGTACAGTCGTTTTTGTGAATGTGCAATACAAATAACTGCCAAAAATATTAACACACACTGATGAAGCAGGTATGTTCTTGCCAGTTGCAGCCGATGAGCTGGTTATAACATTTTTGACAACTGAGGATTGAAGTAGTTTCCATGGTTGTCAGGTGATGAATTTGGCTTTTTATTTTATTTATTTATTTTTCAGAAAGAAGTGGAGGGACATGAGGTGAAAATATGTGGAAGGATGACAGCCTTTCTTTCTGTCAGGGCATGAAAAATTATGAAATGTTCCCTGTGTCTGATGATTTATGATACACAAGTCTAGATGAACAGTTTGTTGAAAGAAAGAAAGAAATCTCAACTATAACTTAGGCCTTCACCAAAGTTCTTTGCACAAATAGTTAGAAAAGTAGCATGTCCTAAAAGACCAATATGATAGGAACTAATAAAAGTATTAAGGAATTGTTTTGTATACCCCCTAAACGTCTGTTGCAGATATAACCACCAGAGGGCAGCTAATGACTTTTAATTTTCTATATAATCCTTTTATTCAAACCTATACTGTGTTTTTTTTTATTCTATTGATCTCTCCTTGTCAGAAGAAAAAATACATCTTTAAAAATGTGTGGACACAATATTAAAATGTCAATACTTACCACACCTTCTTATGATTAATAAAAGTGGAGACTAATAGCTGTTCCTGATAAGTGGGCCAAAATCTGCTTAAGGACCAATATCTGATGTTTTGGCTGAGAAATGAGAGAAATAACGTTGGAGAGCTGTCAAAGGTCAGACTATGCAGATTTTTGATTACATTTGATCAAATAGCCTCAGTATAAGCAGTGAGAGGGACAGGACTGCGTCAGTGCACTTCTTACAGTCTGATTGGGTGAGTCCTCCTGTCGTTGTGAAGGCTATATTTGGCTGAAAGGTGTGTAGTATGATTATACAAGGAAAATGATATCTGTGATTACAAATGTTAACTGGGTGTCATCTGTTTCTTGGAAATGGAGCCTGCTGCAATTTTTCCCACCTTCTCCTCTCCCATATGAGCAAACTGTCCCAGGACAGGGTCCAGATAAAATTACATTAAATATTGAAGAAATCTGGCCTAGGCTTTGTCATTAACAAATATATATGAAACAGATGAAAAACAAATGTACATATGATTGTGGTGGTCTGTGGTGGAGTAAATTCTGGGACATCTTTTCAGTGTTTTCATGCCAACAATTGGTCACATTATTAAAAACAGCTATGATAATTTGACACAACATTTCACTTTTAATAAAATTACCTTAGTCCTCATAAGTAATCTCCCAAATGCTTGTAAGGTTTAAAATTACTTTATAAAAATTGGCATTAAGTCTCTTCTCTCCCCTTAGGAGCTGTGACAAAGTTAAGGACCTTAGGATTATTTACAATTCAGATTTAACCTCTCCACCTAATAATAATAATAATAATAATAAACTTTATTTATACAGCACTTTTCAAAACAAAGTTACAAAGTGCTTTACATGGTTGAACCAGGATTAAAACATTTCAGGACTGTAATGAGGCGAATAAAATCTGACATTTAAAATAATACAAAATAAAATGGAATAAAATACCCAACAATGATATAAGATAAAAACGATAATAATAATAATTAAACATAACATTTCATAATTTATTGACATGCATCTTTCTATACTATACATCTATTCTTGTACTTCTGTTGCTGAGACACTTCCATTTCCCTGTGGGGGATCAATAAAGTTTAGGCTTAAACTAATCAATATCATATTACCAGACAACCATCACTATAATTGTTGTGTTTCTTATTAATATTATTATTAGTAGTAGTAGTAGTAGTAGTAGTAGTAGTAGTAGTAATAGTAGGCCTAGTATTAGTAGTAACCTAGAAGTTGGATCAACAGTAGTAGGAACCAGTTTAAAGGGATTGGGGGGAGCATTAATGACGTGATACCGTTTCCATGGAGACACAACCGCTACATCCGGACGCTCAGTGAAAACGTTTGTTTTGGTAATGTCCTTACTGTTGTTTGGTTGCTAAATTGATAAATGAGTTGTTACATTAGCTTACGATATAAGTAGTACACAGTAAAAAATGGAACTGCTTACTGTAGGGCTAAATATTAACGTCAAAAAGAGCAAGTTAAACGTTTGTTGGGCAAGTTCCTGTTAACCGACGCTAAGTGACGAAGGGGGTTCGTAGCTTAAATCAGCTCACTTTTCAGTTTTATATGTTTATCATTCACAAAGTTAATTGTTGTTGTGTTTCAATTATTCACGCAGGAAAAAAAACATGGACTCTGAGTATCTGAAACGACATCTGGGAAAATGTCTGGCAGACGGACTCGCTGAAGTGGCCGAGCAGCGCCCTGTGAACCCCATCCTATATCTCGCCCACTGGCTTTACAAGTACAACGCAAATGTAGAATACGAGGCGAAAGTAAGCTGCTGTGTTGTTTTGGGGGGGGGGTGAGGGTGCTCCCTTTTCCAAGTTTTGTCTGAGGGGAGGCCTGAGGGAGACTTTGAAAACCTCACCAAGTAGGCTACTGTAACGCTACTTAAGTACAAGTCTGAGGTACTTTCCTAGATCTGCAGGATAAAAAAAATCTGCAGATAAAAAAAATGAAAACCTGATGCATTTAGACAGTAAATTAAACTTCCCAATAGTATATAAAGTGCTTACAATTAGCCCCAGCTATTAAAATGATGTTTACATGTTAAATCTTCTGTATTAATAATATTGTATTGTATTGTATATAAATATTGTATATAAAATGTTATAACGCTGACAGGGGCTACTCTGCCTGCAAAGATATTTTGATACTTTACAGCAGCTATAATGAATATTTTTATATCAACAATGGATTACTTGTATGTGAAAGGAGTTGCTTGTAGTGACAATCCCACGCAGCATTTCCTCTCAGCTCTATGGAGCTTTATACTGTATGTCAGTGTTGTGTTCACAGCTTGTTTCCACTGACCCCAAGTGGCCAAAAAGTCAATAAATGCAGTTTTAAGCATATTTTGTTAATAATACTTAAATACTTTTAATGGACTATTTTATTTTTATAGTGTACTATTGCTAATTTTACTAAAGTAAAAGATCAGAATAAACCATGTCCCACTAGCTACAGGATAGAAAAATAATTTCCCTAATCAGAAGTTATCTTGTGAATGCAGTGCAGAAATATTGATATTGGAGAACATGACCCCACCCACCACAAGGAGACTAACCCCTGGGAAACACTTATTAAACTGCTAGTACTAAAGCTACTTCTGCTTATACCGCTACTGCCACTACTACTACCTCAAAGTCCTGATCTCCAAATAGATTGTGAGAACTGCAGTAAGGGATGCAGACTTAGACAGTCTAAGCTCCTCAGGCTATAAAGCTTATTGGGTCCGTGGCAACAAAAACCCAGTCATCTTTCACCATTAGCTTAGATTCAGAAACTGCTAACAGAGCCCTGCATGCCTGGAGATCTATGGGCCAAATCCTTCACAAGCCTTAAAAGGTGTCATTGTTTTGTAAAACTACATGTATCAAGGGTGCTAAAAAGGTGTCGTAGGGTCCTTTTTCTCAGTCACAGTCACAAGCCTTGTTGTTGTACCACTTTTTTTATTTGCAGAAAAAGGCCACTTTGGCTCTCCTGGAGCAGGAGCAGGCGAAAGCCAGAGAAGAGGCATTACACGAGAAGAAGCTGAGGGAGGAGGAGCAAAAGATCAGTGAGGCCTTGGAAGAGTCTAAAAAAGTATGTTGTGTGACAAATTCCCTGCAACACACTCAGTTTGTGTGTTTTAACTGAGACTGATGTCACTTTTGTTTTCATTTCTTTATAGTTTGAGTCTGTGCTGCTTTGTTTAGTCATTGTCAGATATTGTTTTGTTACAGTTAGCCTTTAGAAAGGGAATGATTCTGTATTTTCCCCTTTTTTGAGAATTTTAAGCAAAGACCAAGATTTAGGACATCAGACGAAGGGAGAAGAGAGGAAGGTTTAGGAAAGCAAAGTCATCACTGTAATGAACTCCACTTACATATGCTCCAATTGGAGTACATTTTGACATTACATTTTGAGTAAAATCCTTCAAGAGCATATCAACATCACCACATCAACAGATCTCTGAGAAGGAGCCTACAGGGTCTGATGCACCCACGACAGCCACCACAGCAGCTGCTGAGGACAACAAACCTGTGACAGAAGAGAAACCAAACGATCCAGATCCAGAAAACCAGCAGGGCACAGCTGAACACCAAACTGAAGCTCAGGAAAATGACACTGAACCGGAGGTGATAAAAAGTAGATCTCAAATCTGTGTGCTTCTGGTGGAGGTGCCTCCCTGATCTTTTGCTGTCACTTCTTTGGTTTGGTTTCCTGTGATCTTTGGTTTTGATTCATGGCCGTTGCTGAGGTCTTTTGGGTGGCGGGACAGAGTAGTTTACTTATTCTAATGCATGACTGGCCTCGTATGGTGTGGAAATAGTCATCAAATGAAATGATTTCAAATGGCTTAAGGAGATGGTGTGTCTGCCAGGTGAAGGTTACAGATAATGTAACCAGTCCAGAGTCCCCTGGGAGAAAACCTTTGGAGGCCAGTAGCTCTTCCCTCTCTGAAGCCCTCAGCACTGAGGTCAAAGAGGAGTCTTCAGAAATGCCTGCTGAAAAAACCGAAGTGGAAGTGAGGAGTGATGAAGCAGAAGAGAAAACAGAGGTGGAGCCAAGTGACAATCATGTAGAAGAGAAAACAGCAAGCAGCAATCCCACAGAAGTGAAAGAAGTTGACCAAGATGAGGAGAAGGTGATGAGACACTTTTTGTGGCCGAATTACATCTCCATTTTTGTACCATGATGTTCAACTGTTGACCTGCGTGATTGAAGTAATAACATTTAATTCATAACAAATAAAAAAAAGTAGCTAGGGGTTCATGTCAAACACTGTGAGAGCAGATGGCAAAACATCTGCTTATGTTTCACTGTGACGCTAAACTGGTTAAATTACACATTCTGTCTCACAACTGCTCTGCAGGTGGTTGATCCACCTGACACGACTGAGTCTGAGCAGACTGAAGCATTACACTCGACTCCCAGCCGAGACGATGATGACTTAAAAGCAGACAAAACAGAAGAGCTACTCGACAAACAAAGCCCTCGTTCCCCTGACCCTCAACACACAGAGAAGGTGATGCTGCTGAAATACAGGTTATGTGCGTGAGGATTTAGGTTGGCATGTGTACAGACTGAGCATGCAAGAGATGCAGGATAAAGAGCAAGGAAAGACAATGGGCAGATGAAGAGTGGTAAAGTGAAGATAGGTTAAACATTACAGGCCAGAAGGCGACAGAAGAGAACAGCTGGGAAGAGTAAGAAGATGTTGCATGTTCATTCCTCCAAATTTCACAGGTGTTCAGGTGAAGAAAATACAGACAGGGGTCAGGCTGAGCAACGGCAGATCTACTAATCTACACACCAGATAAGTAAGAACAAGTCCAGAGGAGGCGGCAGTGTTGAGTTTGAGAACCAAAATGTCCTAGCAGCATTAGACAGTCAGCCAGAGCAGAGACCCTGTTGAGAATCTAGAGATCGAAATGCAAAGACACATTTGTTTAATGCTTAACCACAACTGTTGTGACCACCTCATCTCAGGAGGCAGACGGGCATCGCGCGAGTGAGACCACTGATAGCTCGGCTCCAGTTGACGGTGACGTAACAGTAGAGGGGACAGAGTCGAGACCTGCCACTTCACAGGAGGAACCTGAAAGCTCTCCTCCTGACATGGAAGACGTCCAGGAGAAGGTAGACCCCGCAGGCCAAATCTCAACAAGTGAAAATGAAAAAAATGTGAAAACATTTCCACAAACAAAGTGGCCTGAACTAAACTGATCTTAGTTTTTATGCTTCCACTTCAGATAGTTGGCATTTTTATTGTTTCAGCTGTGAATAATTGTAACTAAGCTTTGTGTTGCTTTTCAGGAAGAAGAAAAAGAAGAACATACGTAATCAAGTCAGTGTGTTGTTAGACAATCCACTGATTACATGAAGTTTAAATCATTTTATAGCTTCAGTATACATGTAGTTTGATGGGTATGTGTGTGAAAATATAAAATATGCTAAGTAAAAAATAAACATTTATCACCATTCATTTGTATTTATGTGATTTATTTCAGTGTCTCTGTGCCTAAAGTGTTTCTGTCTGATTAAACTCCATCACATCAGGCAAGGAGTGAAATTGTGTAAAGAGGGTTTTAATAGTGGTGATGGTTCATGTGACTTATTTCCTGCAACATGTACAGTCCGTTTAGTAATCACTTCATTTTGGATATAATGGAACAGATTGCAACACTTTTTTTTTATTGTGTAAGCTTGCAACATTTTGCTGCCATGTCTGATATTTTGGCCGAATGACGGTGCAGATTTCATTGCTCTCAGTGACCTTTGAACTGAAAGAGGAGGCGCACGATGACATGTGCTGTATAAAATTTGTGATGGCGTCACTGATAAAACACGGCTGCGTGTAATCAAGTCGCCTGATCAGTATCTCGGTCCAAAGGAAGGTTGGGTTTGTTTGAGAAACACTGGGAGGATCAACTTTAGCTGGAATTTAAACGCGCTTGCAGTCGCGGGTGCAGTCACAGAAGTGTCTTTACTCCAAGATGCATTAAACTAAAAAACGGACAGAAGAAAGAAATGGCAATGGGACTCATAGCCAACGCTGCGGCTGCAGTCGGCGGCCTCGTTACTGGTGTTATGAATTTCTTCACTGATATGTTTCTGACACCCCCGCTGAAGGCCACTCTCGAGCATCTGGAAGAGACTGAGCTCA
Source organism: Macquaria ambigua (assembly GCA_008360985.2). NCBI lineage: Eukaryota > Metazoa > Chordata > Actinopteri > Centrarchiformes > Percichthyidae > Macquaria > Macquaria ambigua. The sequence continues at coordinate 132,108 of VMKM01000558.1, read as the reverse complement.
AAACTTTGAAAGGAGGTGGGTCAGAACTATCTACCAAAGAAGTTATGTGATATTAAGATAGTTTATTATTGTATTAACGGTCAAAATGGCGTGGGGGGCGTTGAAAGGAGCTTTTGTTCAGTTGGAATGCGATCTGCGTTTAGTCTGTTGCTCAACTCTTCTACCCTTTTGCCTCATTCGGTCACTCAGAAATAAGGATCCTGAAAGCCAAATCTCTGTGGGAGAGTTCTGGAGCTGTCATCATGGCAGTGCGGCGACCTGGATGATTTTTGTGCAGAGAGGTAATGTCGCTACAGCATGTCCAGTATCTGAGAGGACAGCCACAGTTCTTATTATGACTAAATGTTATTGGCTTCATGAAAAAGGATTTTTAACCCCCTTAACATCGCTTTTACTCTTATTTCCCCTTAAGTAGCTGGTAAAGTCATCTTATTCCACAATGTCTGTTTTAGATATTCTGTGTTGTCTTGAGGCTACTGTATAATGTTTATACTGAGACCCTAGACTCCATGTTATCTCTGCAGCATTACACCAAATTAAAATCTTCTGCGTCATTTTCTAAATATTTACCCAAAATTCTTCCTGACTTATTTGGTATCTTTGGGATTTCCAGTTCTGTGTTTTGCAATGACTGACCCATCAACCAACAGTGTCAGTCGGGTTTAAGAGGTTTTTAAACATCCCCTTCAGTTTATATTATTTAATACATTTGTGATTGTCCCTCTAAATTTAACTCTATTAGTCTCCAGAGGGGGAATTAGCTTGGTCACCCATGCACAGTGACAAATAATAAGAGATACAAGTCATATAAAAGACATTCTGTCACTACAGTGCTAACACCTACACATATTCCAAGAGGACATAAGTGTAGCTCAGGAGTCTGTCTTGTCACTAAGTTAAATAACAATATAAATACAATTGATCAATTAATACAAGTTTAATCATAAGTGATGCACCTAAAAACAAGGACAATAAAACAGATAACACATACAAGATTAAAGCTTACGAAATAACAACTGTAACCACAATACATATGAAACAAAACCTTAGACTATGTAAAAATACTACTAATATCACAAAACATTTGTGTGTTTGTAGTAAATGCAATGGCAGATTTAAAAAAACAAAACTGAGTGTCTGTTCATCTGACTGACTGGCTGCAGGAGGCTGCAGAGCTGTCCTCTCTGAAACCCCAGCTGGATGAGCTCGGGGTCCCTCTGTACGCTGTGGTGAAGGAGGACGTCGGCACCGAGGTCCAGAACTTCAGAATGTACTTCAAGGGGGAGATCTTCTTGGATGAAAAGGTGGACTTTCTGTATTTAATTGGTATATTGTGTAGTCAGTTTATTCCCTGATATGGAGTTTTTCCGTTGAAGGAACACTTCTTCAAACCAGATTTAGCCAGTTTTTTCAGCATCACTTCTTGTAAACACTGAAGTCATTCAGGATCTTTGGGAAATCAGTTCAGGTCTGCATGAATGATTCAAGGCTTTTGGTTTGTCTGCTTGGATTGCAGAGGCGTTTTTATGGGCCCCGTGAGCGGAAGATGGGTCTCCTGGCATTCCTGCGTGTTGGGGTGTGGATGAACGGCCTGAGGGCCTTTAAGAACGGCTTCATGGGAAACGTTTTGGGAGAGGGCTTTGTCCTCGGTGGGGTCTTCGTCATTGGACGAGAACAGCAGGTAAAACCTCTACGGTCAAGTTGACATCAGCACACAATCAGTTGTGTAACAAAATGCATGTTTAAAAAAGAAATCATGTTTAAAGAGGAGTAAAACAAGCAGACTTGGAACTGTTTGATATATTTTTGTTAGAGTGAAACCCCTTATTATTTCTATTCTTCCACAGGGAATACTTCTGGAGCACAGAGAGATTGAATTTGGAGATAAAGTCAACATTGAAGATGTCATCCGAGCTGCCAGAAGAATACCACAGGAACTTCTGCCTTTAGAGCAGAAATAATACTTTGTGTTACCCCTGGTGGATAAGAATCTCATATCTGTTACAGAGAAAGTTTAGAACCATATAAATGACATACAGCTATACGAACCATCATATAAATGTTGAAAAATATTTGAATTTCAGTGTGGAGGATCTTTGTAAAGTTCACATTAGATTTGTGAGTTTGTTGGTGTACTGGTCTTGGGGAAAACCAGGATGCATTTTGGGGTATGACTGCGTAGTAAGAGGCTCAGAGTGTGTTAATGATGGTCTGTCTTTAAACTCAAGAGAGAAAGCAGACCTGATATCTAACACTCTGTTTCCTGTACTACTCTGTGATACTGCTGTGTTATCTTGAAACCGTGACTTTTGACTAATAAAACATGGCTTTGTGCTCTATAGTTTTTTGTTATTCACTGCTTGGATGAAGTTATTCACATGTTGGACTTCCTGAGATAAAAGTAATCTGAATTCCCCTGGGTGGGGCCGTTTTCAGAGCCAACATCACTATCAGATCAGTCTAGTTTCCTGTAGGGGCTTCTTCAGTGGTATGAGAACTCCTGTCCCATCTGCACAAAAACAAGCCACTTTTTGGTGCGGTTGCAGTGCGGGAACAGGACCAGAAGTACAGTTTGGACAGCATTTGGGAGCTTTGTTTTTTCAGCATGAATAAACTTCAGCTCTCACTGGATACTATTTCATACATCTGAAACAACTGTGGAGACAGGTTGGTATTCCTTTATTGTTAAATCATAGAATCTAATAGTACATTCAGGGTGTGTAATGCAGGATGTATTTACCACGTAGATAAAATATATTTTATCTGTTTTGGCTGTGGATGCCTACTTTGGTTTGCTGCTGCATGTCACTGCTAACAGGCTTTTTTTTAATATCAAGTATGTTTTGAAAGTAATGATCATTTATCTATAACATCTGTAATGGTTGAGCTTACGTTACAGCATGTTCATGCATTAAGGAAAAGTGAAAAACAGTACTGTTATTGCAGAAAAGGGCAGCTACAGTTTAGTCATCCACATGAAGGGCGTGGTCCTCAAAATACAGCATCTACTTCTTTTTGTAACATCCATTAGAGCAACTTTAATACACTTCATTTTAATATTTAGAGACCCAAGATAGTTTGTTATATATTGAGATTGGTCCATTCAAAAGTTTGGACGAGAAGTTCATAAATTGCTTTTCACTTTTAATTTCTTTGACAATGGGGCAACTCCATTTGCTGAGGAAGATCTTGTGATGCAGTTGAAAGCTCCAGAGCAGCTATTGAATGGACCCTGTGGGCAGGCTGCTGAGACAGTTAAAATGTTTTCCTCACAAAATGTGGGCTACAGTACTTAATCAAACACCAGTTATGACCACGACATTGACTGACAAAACACATTTTTGTTATCAAGGGAGATTAGTCATTGCACTGCATGTAAACGATGTCATTCTGAGCAAAAGACCTTATCATGGGGATTTGCATAGAGATGAGCTCTTTTGCAAGTCAAACAGCAGAAAAGAGGTAACAGTTGTACAGGGAAAGTAGCTTTTGCTGGGGTCAGTCTTAGGTATATAACATTGCACTTGTATTACAGTATGCAGTAATGTTGAATTTTGAATACATCCTTAAATATTTGGTGCCCTTTTATTTACTTAATAGAAGAAGTGTATTATGTGACTGATTTTTATGAATCTAGTAAAGAGTAATTTATGTTCTCTGCTCTCTCCAGTTATGACCTTCATGCTGCAGGGGGAGCTGTTTAATGTGTGGTATGTGGCTCTGGCAGTTGTGGCCACACTGATGGTTGCTGTAGCCCTCGCCAACACTGACTTATTCCTAACGAAGTCAGCTCCGGCCTCTCTGGAAGAACTGGGTACCACTGATCTCCAGACAACAACAGGAGGTGAACAAAATGGAATAAAACATATATACAGTATATGTACTGTGGTTGAAATTTCATTCTCACCACATGGTCCAATCAGTAGCTGTTCTGGTGCTTATATCACATGATCATCATCAGCAGATGGAGTTTGCCCCAGTATACACGTTTCCATTTTTTACAGAGTACTTCAAAGGACTTTTTGTTCATGTGAGCTTAAAAGCTGAGGTTCATTCTTAAAGTTCTCAGTAAAAATAGAAATTTAAAATATCTACAATTCTCTGACAACTGGGCAAACTCACTGTACTGATGAAGACCATGTGATATGACTGAAAGCAACCAAACGGCTACTTGCTGAGGGGATTGTTCTCTCAGTTTATACTCACATTCCTGTAAGTGGACAGAGATACATATGTAAACAAAACACTTTAGCTCTGTTTATCTTTTAACACAGTAGTCTGAAGTCTACTGAAGACTGTTATTAACTTTAGGGGCTCAAACATTTGTTTGCCTACCAGCTTCTCCAACAAAGAGAAATCATGTTCACTTCATGCGTTTTGTGTGATTCTGCAGATGTGAAGACAGTGAAAGGTCACACTTTGTGGGAGAGAAACGGAGCAGTGATTCTGGTCGTGAGGCGCCCTGGATGAGCCTTGTGCAGAGAGGTACAGTATGCACGTGTTTGTATTTGTGAGTGAGTGACATATAATACACATTAGTATACTTACAAGTTTAAGATATATTCAGTATTGTCCACTGGGGCTCTTTTATGTGTCTGTTGAGGTGCTTTGAAGTAGAAAAAAACACTGTATTGGATAGTTTAGTAGTGGGACAGAGCTAAAACATAAAAACAGGATACATCTGTCACTTATATTTCCGTGTAACGTATAATGGTTCAAACTGCAGGTGTTTTCCCACCAACATCTGCTCTCATCTGTTCTGTCTGCCATTGTATTTCTCTCAATGCTTGACAGCTTGCAGTGACGATGTCAGTGTGGCCTGTGCGTGTGTTTGCATGGTGGCCAGTCATGGGTGTATCATTGTGTCAGCAACAACTGTGACTTTACTATCACAGAATGCAATTGTATGTAGATTTTTACTGCATTAAAATATAAAATGATTATTTTTGTTTTGTAAAGGTCCTGTGTGAAGCATTTTCACATGTAGTATTACGGCATTAATTCTGAGTTAATTATAAATCACACCGTTGAGAAAAGTGGCAGCATGCATGACATTTTAGCTTTGATTGTCTCAAACATGGTCTAGTTTGTTTACAGTACTTTTTATCAAAGTGTCACCATTAGTTTGGTAATAAAATAGTGATGTTTTAAGGTTTTACACCTTCAGATGTGAACAGACTGTTGGTGTGTGTTTCATCTCTCCTCAGGAGGCTGCAGAGCTGTCCTCTCTGAAACCCCAGCTGGATGAGCTCGGGGTCCCTCTGTACGCTGTGGTGAAGGAGGACGTCGGCACCGAGGTCCAGAACTTCAGACCCTACTTTAATGGGGAGATCTTTGTGGATCACAAGGTATTTGTACATTGGGTTTGACTAGGATTCATTAACAGAAACTAGTGTCTTTTCTCTTCTCTTCCCCTTTTTCCTTCCTTCCTTTATGTCTGTGTGTTTTTTTTTTGTTTTTTGTTGTTATTTGCAGTGGGTTTTCTATGGCCCTAAATACAGAAGAATGGGTCTGGGTCTTTGTCTTGTTCGTCTGGGTGTTCTACGAAACCTGGTCCACGCTCAGAAGATGGGTTACCAGGGCAACAAAAATGGAGAGGGTTTCGTTCTTGGTGGCTTGTATGTCATTGGAGTAGAAAAGCAGGTAATAAAACACGTCTAGACATTAAAAGTTATTATTTACAATTCATACTCATTAATTAAAAAAGTGTGTAGTCTCAGAATTAGAAGAAATTATGTGTATTTTCTCCTGAGAAAGCACTGAAGTCTCCCTTCTTACTCAGGGTATACTATTGGAGCAGAGGGAGAAGGAATTTGGAGACAAAGCTGATCTTTCTTCCATCCTGGAGGCTGCAAGGAAAATTAATAAAAGCCAATAAATCTGAGAATATTTTGAAATACAAATGAGATTTTAGTTTTCAACATTTACACACTGATTTTTACAAGTGAGATCTTATTGTGTGTCAATGTGTTTTTTACATCTCCCTCATGTCACCAGTAACATCTGAGTTCACCTGTTTCAGAGTTTTGTTTGGTTGCTGTGCTGTTAATGTTGGTTTGTTCATGATAGTCTGTGTCTAAACCACTGAGGAGACAGACCTGATGCTGAAAACCAACTCAAACCACAAGGTTACAATAAAAGATGTGCATTAAATGTGATAAATGCTTTAATTAAAGTGGATTCATTGGAATCATTTAATAGATCTAAGTTACATTTGTGTGAATTGTTGTTGTACTGAATTAAATAATGGTTGCACTATCGTTGCATCAGTATCTGATGTACAGAAAGTTCCGACACGCTGTCAGTTGATTGGCATATTAGTTGTCCAATCAAATATTTTCAATTAACTGCAATCCAGCCAATCGACATGGCCAGGGGCGGAGCTTTTACCAGCAGGAGAAATGTCCCAGCCAGGTGCGTTGGATCATTTTGCACAACATGGACTCAGGTAGGCTAACTAGCTGACATGGTTTAGTTAATTTACAGACTATGGGTTGAACTTAAAGGATACAAGGAACACTTTTTGCTGTCGCCCATCAGTTTAATGTTCCTGTCAGTATCTGTTGACTGGTAGGATTTAAGCAGAGAGCTGCCTTGTTGTCTGCAGTGTTCTCGACTTGAAACGTAAAATGTGTGGTAAGTATTTTGTTTTGTCGTGTTATCTTAGGCAAGATATTGTGCAAAAGGTCTACATTTGTTTCTGCAAGTATCAGATATTGTAGCGGAATAAACGCTGAACTTGCGTAGTAAATTAAGACGCAAATACACTTAATTAAAATTATCTCGGTTTCGATAATGACACGGTAACGTTAAATGTCGCCTTTTGACGCAACCGCAACTTTGCACGCTTTTTTAGCGTCGCTGTCTGGGGTGCTGAAGCACCATGCGACACTTGGGGGAACCCCAAGGTGACGACATGAGGACACACTGTTATCACGGGTTAAGTTTAGTGACATGTAACCATGGTATCAACACCATGTGACATCCTGACTCTTAAGTGGGTCAGGTCTGAGCTAAATAAACCAATTAAATCCTGTTTCTAACGTCACCTGCAGAGACAATCAGTATATCTGTTGGCCTTTCTATTAATGTCCTAATGTCCTTTAATGTAATGTGAGTTGCAAAGACTGTAAAACATCTGATCTTAACATTTAAGACATGCTCTATGTTGATGCATTGTTGTACTGTGTTTATTTATCCACCTGTTGATGTTTCTGTGAGACTCAGACAGGTGAGAGAGATGCAACATGGGCAGGAATGGACCAAAGTGTGACTCCAGGAAGCCAAAGAGTCAGCCATCATGTCACAAAGCAGCCTGCATCGGTGAGGTGGATTATCCTGCCATTTCACTCTACTAGCAAGCTAATAAAAAATACCACATTTATACAAACAAACACTTTGCGTGTGTGTGTTTACAATGCAGTTGTGACAATGTAATATAGTCTCAGTATGCAGGGAACACAGTGGACAAATTGCCTGAGGACCCTGTTCCTTCTGCTCTATGCTGCTGTAGACTCCTCCACCCGGAGCTGATCCCCCGGTGGAGTGTGTGTGAAAGGGGACCCTGCCAGCCTCCATGGCTCACTCGTCAGACCCGTCCCGCAGGGAGAAGACCCCCGGGACCCAAGGGTCACACACGGCTACACGCAACCTCTTACGGAAGAAGGAGCAGCGCCGGCGTGGAATCCGATCCTCCTCACCCATGGGCCGGGTCATCCTCATCAACTCTCCTGTGGATGGTGAGGAGTAGTTGGGCTGGCTGCTTGTGTAGTGCACATTTCAACCTCCAGTCGACTGTAGACAAAGCACTGTAGGTTTATAAGTCTGACGGAAAAAGAATATTTGGTATTTCTTTTATAAATTTAGGTCTGGATTAGATGCGATAAAGGATGCAACAAAGTTGAGACCTACTTAGCAGGATGCCTTTACTACCTTACATAAGTACTGCATTATACTGACCCGATCAGTGGTTCTCAAGCTTTTTGTCTCACGAGAACATTTAAAAGAAGGTAGTAAACTCCTGCACACGGTCAGCATTATAAAAAGCAACATCTTTAAACATCTCAGAGACAAATCACAAAAACCGAAGACAATAACACCGTCAATAATTGATAACATACAAACATAAAATGAGACGAGCAGTGTATATCAGTATCCAGAGAATACAACATTATTGCTGTATTATTAATGCACTAACCTTACTTCAAATAATGCTTGGTTTCCTTGATAGAGACCCTATACTTTATAAATTTGATCGACATTCAAGTCTAGCAACTTTTTAGTAGAATATAAACTATAAATAAAAGACTAGATTTTTTTTTTTTGCCCCAGAAAATGCACTGAAGTTTGCAGTTTTTTTAAAACTCAGATGAGTAGCTGCGGCTTTGCTCTCAGGCTGCATGCGGCCCTAACAACGTCCAGCAATAAGATAGGCAACCTCTATATTGCCTGAGAGGCAAAACCCAGGGCACAAACACTCCTCAAGTCCCTCAATGCTGTTGCTGTGAGCGCATGGTAATAACTGAAGTCAACTTAGGGGAGCTTTTGATCACCTCCTCGGTTCTGTCGTCTGGATTTTGTGGAAGTTACGCTCTTGCAGAAGCTTATTGAGTTCTATTTTCAGATTTGGATTTTCAATAGACTTTCTAGCAGGAGTAATAGAGACTTTATTCTCCTACGCACCCACCCACCAGGTGTGCATTAGGCTATATTCAATTTGACGTTCTCATGAGAGCATAAAAGTGTTGTCTCACAAGCCACAAATGTTCCCACAAATGTGTTATTTTGATCATCAGAGGAGGCCTGAAGACTATTTAATATGTCATCATTCATGATTTTGGAAACACAAAAAGAAGAAGAAATATTTGCATGATGATGTTTGTGTAGTAAGTAAAATGTTTTGTCACTATATCAAGTCAAGTCAAGTCAATTTTATTTATTTGCATCAAAGATAGAGAACATCTGCTGTATATTATGAATTGTCAAATAAGATGGAGAAGTCAGATACAAGCTTGACTACCTTAATAATTATGGTACAGGTCCCCAGAGATTTGTGACCATTAATGGCTTATTGACACTTCATCCATGTGATGTTTTTAGGTGGAGATGACAGCGAGGACCTCCACACGATCACAGTGGATAAGAGTGTGGATGGCAAGCTCGGCTTCAGCGTGCGTGGTGGCTCCGAACATGGCCTCAGCATCTTTGTCAGTAAGGTGGAGGACAACAGTACAGCAGGTAAACGAACGTACTACTACGAAAAAATATGATGTGATAGAGCCACATTTTCACAACTGTATTAACTGATGTTTACGCGCGCTGCTCTTGTTACACTACTTGTGTGTATGTCCTTGTTTGTTGACAGAGGAAGCAGGCCTGCTTGTAGGTGATAAACTGGTGGAGGTGAATGGTATCAGCCTGGAGAGCATCACGATGAGCAGCGCTGTGAAGGTCCTGACAGGCAACAACAGGCTGAGGATGGTGGTGAGACGTGTTGGCAAAGTCCCCGGCATCCGCTACTCCAAGGAGAAGACTACCTGGTGAGAAAGAACTATTCCCACTGATATTAACTCAGTTCATCACAAAAATATTAGACTCTGACCCACTGGAAAATCTTTCAGGGTGGACTTGATACACAGGCGTATGGTGGTGGAGGAGAGCGGACGGACACCTTCGGAGACCAGCTCCGGAAGCGCCCTCCAAAGGTTCGTCCACCTTTACACCACCTCAGACGACTACTGCCTGGGCTTCAACATCCGTGGGGGGAAGGAGTTCGGTCTTGGCATCTATGTCTCCAAGTAGGTATCTCTGTCATGGACAACAGACTCAACATACAGTCATTAAATAATCTTCTTGGCTAGATTTACTGAGCCGTTTGTACTCACTCTTGTCTCGTTGTTGTTTCAGACTGGATCCTGGTGGTCTGGCTGAGCAGAATGGAATAAAGATGGGGGACCAGATCCTGGCTGCCAATGGAGTGAGCTTTGAGGACATCAGCCACAGTAGCGCCGTGGAGGTGCTGAAGAGCCACACACATGTCATGCTGACCATCAAGGTGAGAGCGGTGACGTGTGCAGCATGTGACTCTCTCTCATGTCCAGTGCAGCATGCAATAACTGTATTCATAGCAGAGAAAACTGTGGAGCCCCTAAAGTCCTAAAAGACTATATATTTTTAAATATCTTTCACAAAAGATTAAAAAAATATCATCTTGAGTGCAAGGCTACACGCATGTTTTGTTGCTGTAACACCAGAGCCAATGATTCAACAGTTTTACATAACATTTATGCATTTCTTTCATGAAGAAACATCTTCTTCTTCTTTTTAGCACCATACCTAAAAGACAACATGACAGGAAAACAGCTTTTCAGTATTTCCTGCTGAAATATGACGACGTAGGAAAACTCAGGAAACCGAGGAAGTTTGTTCAGAAATGCTTTGTGTAGAATCTTGAGCTGACATAAGTTTCATTTTTTATTTTAAATTGCTGTTTTTTTAAATGATAAATGGTCAGAAGTCATCATTAACAAACAGTTTTCCAGGGGGTGAAAGTGATCCAGTTTGATAGAAAAATAACAAAAACTCCAATATCTATAATCCTTTAGTGCGTTGGTAAATGTGTGTTGGTGTGTTGTTAACAAGAAGTGGGAGGCTTCATCTTATATAACATTAGGTAGGGCTAAAGTTGTCTCAGTTGAATGTGGGGATGTTTGGTGTTGAATTCGGTGTTAACGTCAAGCTGAAGAGGCTGTATCACGTTCCATATTGACTCTTTGTTAATAGAAGGCATGTTGCTTCTTTCATTACTGCCTCGGTCAGATGACCTGACAAGCATTAACTTTCTGACCCGTTTCCTACCTTTCATCTTTAAATCTCTCTCACATACACGAGTTGCGTCGCTACACAGTGGATATAGCGGCGGCTTGTGTGGCAGGGCCGACAGCTGGCACACAGTCGTAATATTCCTCGCTCACTTTACTTGTCGGAGCTTGGGTTTCGCGCTGTGAAAAATAGCCAGGCCGTGTGCATTATTCACCAGGCAGCCGGGATCAGGTGCTGATCAAAGCTTAGAGCCGTGTTTTGTGCAAGTTTTGTTCCGGGATCCCTCGCTTTTGTCCCGTGGAAACTGAAACACGTAGAGTTAGAAAGCATCCCAACCATCAAAGGTTACTAGAAAGTCAAGAAGGGAAATGTGTTTCTCTTTGAGGAGGAAGAGGAGTTTTTGGTTTTGGGTCCCTGTGTGCTTCTAGGGTTACTCTTTATCAAATATACCGATCCCATAAAAGTTTCAAGGTCTCTACTGTATCTCATTTGCATATCTGTGGCCATATCTTCACAGGAAGCAGGACGATACCCTGCTTATAAGGAGATGGTGGCGGAATACAGGTGGCTCAATAAGCGTATGTATCTGTTTTTGTTCTCCAGTGTTTCATTATCTAGAAAGCTACAATTCTGTGGTCAGTGGAGATGAGTGTGAGCCTTCCTGTTTGTGTGAGGCTCCATCTGTGAATCTGTAAAGAACACAGGACACTCTTGTGATCTCTTGTGTTCTTCCTCAGTGGCCAATGGTACTCAGAAATCTTCCTCCCAGGGTTCAGAGTCCAACTCCTCAGCCTCCTCTCTGTCGTCTGGGACTGTCAGCTCTCTGAGCGGCCTGTCGCAGGTCATGTTCCCGCCCAGCATGCCGTTTGGTTCAGACATGGTGGATGTCTGCATCTCTACTGAGGACCAGAGGTCAGGCTCAGCTTGTTTATTTTCAGTGAGATTTTCCCGAATTTGGGCAACAGTAAGAAACACTAGACCGAAACAACATCGTATTTTATAGACCTTTTTACTCGTTCTAGGCTCTTTACACTGCAGACACACATACAATATGTGCTTAGGGTTTGAAAAGCAACATGTGTACACTTACAGACTAGACCAGACATGATCATGGTAGTTTGTTTGTCCAGGTCTGAGTCCGAGCAAACTGAGACTGCCATCCAGACAGACCTTCCTTCTCAGAAGACGGGTGCAGACACCACCCGCAGCCTGGGACCAACCACTCTGCTCAAAGACACGGTGATCCGTGCAGAGGAGGGCGGCGGGAGGAAAGAGTCCCCCAAGACAGCCGTGCTGCTGGCTCTCAGCAGACCGAGCCGACCAATCAGCAGGTCCCAGAGTCAAGTCACCGTGGCAGGTGAGGCAAGGAAAGAACAGGAAACATAAAAGAAAGTTCATCGAAAGGTGGAATGGGATAAATGACCTACTGTTGCCATCCAATCATAGAGATCAAGCAGAAGAAAGAGATGAAGCAGAAAGGGAAGGACCCAGAGGAGAAGAGCACCCTGCAGCGCTCAAAGACCTTTGTCAACTTGCTATTCAAGGGTGGACGCAAGAGAGACACTTCCAGGGGGCGCTCCAAGTCCCCGTCCACAGACAAGGCTGGCAAAGGTAGCTCCTTGTTTGCATCCCTAAAATGCATTAAAGATGTTTTATTGCCACTTCCCACAAATTAGTTTTAAACAGAAAATTAGATGATTTTCTGCTTGGCCTGTAAAGATGCTGGCACTTGCTCTCGTTGCTGTGTGGAAAACTTCACACAAAAAACGGACACATTACTACTATTCAGATATGAAGTAAATAAGACCACGTAGGATTACAAAAGGTTACAGCAGCCACCGTTGTTCTGTATTTTTAAAATTGTTAACTAATCCCACGAAAAGACCAAAACCAACAAGTGTTAGTCCATCTTTCAGTACTTTCTTATCTCCCAAACCCTTTGACTCCTACTGAAGTAAATCTTAAAAAACAAGTCACAAATACGTAGTTTCATTTTGAACAAAAAGGCTCAGTTATTTCCTAAAACAGCTGGACAACAGTGGAGCTCTATGGCACAGAGGAAGAAGATATATCAGGCTCTGATGCACACACAATAATTTATAGTGGATAAATTCATTGTTGCTTTGGTACATTCATGGGATTTATTGATAAGAAGAAAAATATAGAATATTGGTCCTTATGGTTTAACTTTGAGAATGCAAATCTCCCTCCTCACATTCACACCCTAAAATTGTGAGCTTAACTTTGTGCAGGGAATCTTACTCCATGCTGAAAAGTATCATGTACTTTATGAGCAGTACTTTTGTGAGTAATGATGCTTTTGTGACTGATGATGCGCAGCAACTCGAGCAAGTACAAAGATCTTTCCAGGCTGTATTCTGGGAAACGATACACTGACAGAGCAGATTTATTGAGACTGTAACTATGTGATTCACTAACATAAAGGTTTAATTTACTTATATTAATACCATAATAAAAAGAGAGAGGTATTTATGGTCCAGTAGACAACATCATATGACCCAACACTGTTTCTCCCCTGTAATGTTTTCAGGGGGACGACAGGTCAGTGTGATGCCAAATTCAGAGATGCTTGGAGTGGTGGAAGACATGGCCCGCAGGCTGCTGACTGAGGAGGAGGAGGCTGCCGTGATGAAGACGTGCCGAAGGGTAAGACGCTTTATTCACAGCTGCAGACAGAGCGAGACATTGTAGTTTTTAGATGCAGTAATGCTGACCTTTGAACTGCCCACGAAGTACAGTATTTATTTTATAACATATTTCACATATCAGTTCTAAGTAATTATTCAAGTAATTATCAGCAGGATACAAAATCGCTGATTTTTGTTGTTTCTCTTAACAGTACGTGGCAGAGCGGTCAGTGGAGACCTTGATACGCCACCTGCTGGCCGTGCTGGACAGACCTGAAAAGCTGCTGCTGCTGAGGGAAGTTAGGTAAGGAGAGCGAGGAAAAGAAAAAGGGAATAATTACTATATATTTACTCCAAAGCCCACTTTGATACAGCTACTGGTTCATATTAACCATGATCTGAAATTGGTGATAATCACAGGACAACTCAGATTCAGAAAACTATTTTTTTCATACAGCTTCATCAACCATCGCTGCTAAAATATATACAGAAATATACATTACATCATGAAGGTTTTCTTTATGCCTGCATGTGATAAATGTGGATAAACTCTGTGTGTAAATCCAAACAGAGAAACCAGTATTACAGATACTGCCAGAAGGGGATTAAGGATTTTTCAGGATAATCTTCTCAAGTCCAAATGTTCCACAATAAAACACTGATGACTAATTAAAAATGTTTTGTAATCTAACCCAACAACGAACATGACTCAGCGTTTTTCTTTCCCATTGTCTTGTTTCTCAGAATGCTGCTTCCTCCTTCTGACCTAAGTGCATTCAATGACATGGTGACCCCCATCGAAGTCGAGGCCTACGATATCCTTAAGTATCGCTCAAGTGCGTATGATAACAGGCTGAATTTGTCTGGTGTCTGAGCCGTGTCAGAATCGGTGTGATCATGTGCAGCAACTTCAACAAACATACAACACAAATCAGCTCTGAACAGTCCCAGTTATGCTCTGTTCTCTCACCTCTGTATCGTAGTCCAAACTCCTCCTCTTCGCTCTCCAACATCTGGTCGAGCACCCAAACGGCGCCTCATCACTCCCATCCCAGGTCAGCACCTTTCACCTCAGCTACAATACTACTTCATGTTTCTGTAGTTTGAACTTTTGGATTTTAGTTTTATGATTATGCTCTGAAAAGCATATCTTGGATTTTCCTGGGACTAGGAGGCTGGCTATTTGTTGCTGCTTAGAAAGGTGGTTTTGATGAGTGTAAATTGGTGTTTTTCTGCAGTTGTTTTCTAGAGTTGATTATTATCAAGAGTGGTACTCTTGATATAGTGTTCTGAGAGAGATACCATCCCTATGGAGGTCTAACACTGCCAAGAAAAAGAAGAAAAATACATGAAAAGGCATGATTAAAAATAAAATTATGTTACGTACGTTATGAGATACTAAGACAAAATTGTGATTCAGTAAGTCAAAATTAGAAATATTACAGTAAATACAAATTTTTACTTCTCATTTAGTATCTCACAATTCTGACTTACCATGAGTATTTTTATTTTTTATCATGCATAATGTTAAAAGTGCACTGAACATGAGATAAAAAGGTGCTGATACAATCCGTGTTTCCCTGCAGATTACAGGGGAGGCTTTGAGCTCCACAATACTGAGGAGGTGGAGAAGGAGAGCCACCTACTGGAAGAGCTGGAGAAGCTCAGTCTGTCTGGGCCCCGGGGGTCCAGGGAGAGGCCACACTCCTCCAGGTCCTTCACCCCACTGCTGGACATACCGGTGGACGGATATAACGCAGAGTCCAGAGACCTCAGACCCCCCTCTGCCAGCGCCATGCTCCCCAACTGGCTGCTGGCCCGCAGCGATGACTCCCGCCCTCCTCTCCGAACAGACATCGGCACGATTCGCTCCGTCCACTTCGACGAGGTTTCACTGCACTCAGCTTCAAGCAAGGGGGACACGGCTTCAGAGAGAGGAAGGTCGCCTTTTAGAAACGGCCACTCCAAAGGCAAAAAGGAGAAGAGTGGAGACGGGAGTAAAGAAACAGTGTTCACGCTGCAGAGCGCTGCTCGCAGGACTCGGCCCTTGTTGTCACAGGTGTTCAGTTCAAGTCCAGATCAACAAGTGGGGAGTGAACAGATGAACGGCCATCAGGCTTCCTCTCAGAACGGACTCAATGGCTCAGACCGTAAACAGGAGTACAAGCTCAAAACTGTCAGCATCTCCAAGACCAAGCAGTCACTGGGTAAATGTTAATGTCTGGGCAGTCAGAATCATATTATAAATACATACAATTTGTCATCATTTAAAGGGTCAGTTCACCCAAATTATAAATTATACATTTTCCCACTTTCCTCTAGAGATATTTAACATGCAAATAGTTTTGGTTTTATTTGTCCAGGTTTTGAGATATTTGAGCTTTGTGCCCCAAAACAATCACACCAGTATATTATTTCATTTGTGGTTGGTGTTCAAAAATATCAACAGTAACATCTTCCAAAAACAATGTTCCGATTATTCAGAACAGTCCACCAAACACGCTGTGAACAGTTTTCATAGGAACTAGATATATAAATAAACTTATTTAGCACTTTTCTTAACAAAGTTCTTTAAGAATGAAAAAAACAGCATATAAAAACCGATCATAAAACACTGGGGGATAAAAATCTAAAATGGGAAGAGTGGGATAAAAACGCAGCAACATACTAAATATTCATGCTTGCTTTCCTATAAAAGATCTACTTTGTATTGAGGAAATTGTCTCTATAAAACCTGTTTACATTGAGGTTTCTGGACACTGTTTCTAGAAGGATAGGATTTTTTTTGTGACCACCATTAATGAAATTAGCGGCCGAAATCTCAGACAGAAATCTCAAAACCTGCACAAAGCGGTACTTGTGAAGAAACACCTGGTGCTGTAGGTACAGATATAAAATACACAACTCGTGTCGTTTTGATGTTTCAGGCATCAGTATATCTGGTGGGATGGAGTCGAAGGTTCAGCCGGTGGTGAAGATCGAGAAGATCTTTCCTGGAGGAGCTGCCTCCACCTGCGAAGTGCTCAAGGTGACGCAACAGTCACTGACCCGCGTTTCTGCAGCGTTCACCAAATTACATTTAAGGATCTTTAAGACTTTACACAATCATTCCGTCCAAAGTATGAAAGTATGATTGGAAAACCAGTATCATTTATTATATTATCACATTTTTAAAGTACTTTCCAGCAGTATATAACAATAATTCCTGATGATATAACTAGCAGAAAATGATTAACCAATTAAAAACATTCTGCCAAACTCTACATTTGCCAATATTTAGATGATGAGCTTCCTGGCTGCTGCAGCTGCAGTAGTGACGGTGTTTGCTACAGGTCTGATGGGGCTGACTGAAACTCCATAAAAGAGGATTGAATCCACTTTAGCAAAAATCCCACTTTTAGTTTATAGGTGTAATATAATTGTGAATGAAATTTAAGACTTTTTAATACCTTCTAAGGCCTTCGAGGAAACTAAATTCAATGCTTTTTAAGACCTGCAGATGCCCTGTTGCCACATTTGTGAAGTTTTGTACCAGTGTTTGTAATAATTACTGTAATTACTGTATCTGACTTAAACTCTCCCTCTCGTGTCCCCAGGCTGGATTTGAGTTGGTGTCTGTGGACGGAATCTCCCTGCAAGGAGTTACCCACCAGCATGCTGTGGACATCATCCGAAAAGCCTTCAGCAATAAGGCCAAAGACCCCATGGTGTTTGTGGTCAAAGTCCCTAAAAACCTTGGAAAGGAAACTGAGACATGAAGACAGTCATGAATTTAGAAACATGTCCTCTGGGACTAACATGGAGACAGAGACAGGAAAACTTGAACTGCAGCCCAAACACACCGATGTGCTCTGAGGTCAGGTATGTAATTTTGCCATTCATGTTAAAGTTTGTTAGAGTTAGGAATAATGACATGGACACTGGTGACTGTTGAGCAACTTGGAAAAAGGCTTGCTGGCCTAAGGCAGCAGATCACGGGACTTGAGAAGGATTAAGTAAATATATGAGAGAATATTCGTGAGGAATATTGTCACAAAGACAAAGTGAACACAGATGCAGCAAAAGACATTTACAGTAAATGAAATTTGTGTCCAGAAAGCCTGAAATCATGAAACAATGGTGCTCCTGATGCCTTAATATTTCTCTTAATCACAACCCAGGAGCCAATGGCTGTCAACAACATGATTTTCTTTTTACATTTGATGTCGTATTAACACCCAGTCCTCTCAAAAAAACATAAGTAGATGTGTCACGGATCAGCAGTGTCTGTCTGTGCTTCTGAAATCTTTAAATGTGCAGGATGACAAACTGCAACCTGTTACCTGAGTGCCTTTAAAAGCCCTGCTGGACTTAACATGTAACAAGTCTGACTCCATGTTGTTGAGTTGGCTTGAAATCAAACTTTTGACCTGCAGAGGGCAGACGTGAGCCGTTCAGAAACATTTCTGCAGCTGAAGAAAACCAAACATTAACATCACTAAACAAGACGAGTACTGTAGAAGAAATAATCCAGGCTGCCATCGGAGAGAATTACAACCCAGATAAAACAGTTATTCCATGTCCTGGGTGAATACTGACAAAATAAAATCTTATTTCTGCAAAACTCTGATATGATATCGCATTGGAGTGTATATAATTTGGTGCAATATTACGATTAAGGGAGAAAATGCATCTACTGTAAGACTTGCTGACTTTGGAAGCAGTTGTATGAAGTTGAACACACAGCTATTAAGTTTTGTCTTTTTTTAATTAAAAACATAGTAGGTTTGTTCAAGAAATGTACAGCATGAAAATATACATTTAATGTCTTCATACAAATATTGTGGATTATAAAATTATACTGAGGAACCAGAACAAACATCCACACAAACATTGATATACAGGCATCGTATCTGAACTGTAGGAGCAAAATATAATGTGCGACATTGCTTTGGTCTATTCACAGTGGCTATGTTTTTATTTTTTGAGATGGGCAGACATCTCTGGAAGAAAACGTTATGATTTGTCAGGGTTATTAATATTTACAGAGGATGATAGTTCAATCAGCAGTAAGAGAGAACAAAAAAATGTTCTGTCGTACAGGGAAGTAAATACACAAGATGAAACAGATCCTATACTGTAAAGGTTGGTGGAGAAACAGTCACGCCATGGTCAAAGTAGTTTACACCAAAACACCCATCATTCAGTTAAGTGATGTCATAAGACATTTAGACTTGTCACTGCAGGAAAATCACATGTGAAACATATTTCATTAACAATGGCTCAGTTTCATTACGTTCAGACTGCAGGCGAAAGTGGATCAAATCAGTGACTCAGGTCTGTTTTTTCATAAGTGGTCTTCATAACAGCACAAATCACATAGAATCTGATCTTTTCAATTCTGATTTGGGCTGCTTTCATATGTGGTCCTAAATCAGATACACGTCTGATTTTTTGCAATGCGACCTCAGTCTGAACAGTCGTATCGGAATTCAAGTGACTTTGACGTCACTCTAGATGGACATTCGTCACAATTCTGTGCTGGCAGGAGCCACTCAGTGAATACAAACATTAATTCAATTTTAAAAATTAAAATTTGGCTTTCTTCTTATCATCCGTTCACGAATTCGCCTCCATGTTTACTCCCGTACGACAGCGTGCTGCATGTGATGTCTTTGTTATTGTTCTTTTGTGCGGGTCAGTTCAGGACCGTAACCAGTTCACACTGGAATCTGATATTGGCCACGTTTAAAAAATAATGTCAACAGCCAAACAAACAAATCTGAGCAATAAATCCGAATTGAGCACTAAGGCTTACAGTGTGAATGTAGCGTGAGCCGAGATAGTGAGCCAGTATTCCCAATACCAGGACCCTGGAACTGGGTCTCTTTAGTGTTCCTGGTAATGGAATGCAGTCGTTATTAATTACACCTGTGCTTTTCCTGCTGTGACAAGCCAAAACGTCTGCTGTGAAAGTCCTATTGATTTTCCTGAACATTTACAATATCATGATATACATATCAATATTGCAGTATATAATTACTGTACATATACTGCGGTAGAAGATTTTATCCATATCTCCCCCTCATACACTGCAGGAAACGTGATTTAATCCAATCTTCTGACGTCAGATGATCGTTTTAAAGGTGGTTCAGACTATTTGTGTGCGGAAGAGAAAAGCTCACATGTGCACTGGATGTAAGGTGTTATGATCGTATTTGTTCCAGGTGTTGTGTTTAATTACATTAGACTGTACACATGTTGATGATATTATTTCCACCATTTAGGGTAAGTTGTCCAGGATATGAGAGTACAATTTAAGGACCTAACTGGACTTAATATTAGGGTCCAGAAACTTCTAATTCTGTCTGTTTACAGTTATAAAAACACATTTGTGCCATATATGGTTGAAAAATTAGATGTTTTTGTCCCAAAAAATTTATCGTGCTTCTCCTGTTAGATGGAAATACACTCTACTGTTTACTCGTTGGTCATGATGCAATTTACATAAAGGCTTGAGTGGTTTTGAGAAAACGACGACAACATAATTCTGTCCACATCACCCAGAGTGCAGCCACCATAGGTAGCGCCTCGCTCTGATTCACTCACTCTTATCATGACATGCTGAATGTGTTGGTATCCCACATTTGCTGTCAATTGACAACAGCGTGGGCTCCATCCAAATTAAGTGTACTAATGAGAGCTGACTGCTAACACAGAGTGGGTGTGTAGTGCTGAAACCCAGCAGGGAAGGTGGAGTCATAACCAACACAGGAGGAGGAGAGTGAAAGGTTCGTACAAGTTACTCATACACAACAAATTTTCCCATAAATGCATAAAACTGGGAAAGAGGGCCGGGGCGCTGATGTCTACTTAGTGCAAACACTAACACAGACATTCATGGGGGGGCAGAGGACTGAAGTGGCCTACTAACGACTAATAGAGGTCATTGGCTTTAAAGTGGGACTCCTTGGAGAAAAGACCAATGAGGCCCAACTAAAGTGAGCCTGATTTTACACTGCAGAGGGTTTTTTTACACTTGAGATACCAATCTGCTCTCAACAAACAGAATGTTTCCATCTAGACGGCACAAAAGAGATCAGATCTGTGACATGTAGGTGAAAAAAACATTTAGCTGACAGTAGTGCAAATCAAAAGATGGAGACACGAGGGTCAAATTTCAGTGGCGGCGATCTCATCGAAGTTGATCTCGTTGCCGCTGCCCTCGTCCTCCTCTCTGCTCTCCAGTTCGTGACTGAGCTCCTGCAGGAGCTGCTCCAGCTCGCGGTTCCTGCGATACATCTGCACATAGTTCTGCTGCAGCTGCTTCTGGTAGCGGATAACTTTGTCCTTCTCCTCCTGCCATATCTTGCGCTCCTCCTCGAAGCCTCCCGTTTGCTGCTCGGCCCGCTGACGCTCGAAGGCCAGCTCGGCCCTCATCCTGTCCATCTGCACCTTCATGTTCTGCAGGGCCTCGGTGCTGCTCTGCCGCTGGGCCTTCGCCTCATCACTCTCATAGGCGAGCAGGTGCTCCTCTGCTTCCTGGAACACCTGACACTGTCTGTTTCCTGGGCCCTGATTGGCCAGAGCATCTCTGAGATGAACCAACTCTCCCTCAAGGCGTCCTACCTTTTCTCTGAGCAGCTCTGCTTCACTCTTGCGACGCTGAAGCTCGTTTTCACACACCTCCAGCTCCAGGGTTCGTGTGCGGGTTGTGCCGTGGGCCTCCTGGAGCAGGACCTGGGTGTTTGTCAGCTCGCCACGAGCCTCTCTGAGTTGACCCCGCAGTGAAACGATCTCTCCCACTCGCTGGGCTAACTCTCCCTGCACCTCCTTCAGCTGCTGCTTCAGCAACGAGATTTCCCCCGACTTCTGACAGACCTGAGGGGAGAAGAGAAACATCCAGGATGTATATTCAGTTCAGTAAAGCAAAGATATTTTGGTAAAACAGGCTCATCAACAATAAAGAGAAGTAAAATAAATAGGTTGCAACTAACTATTATTTTCATTATTCTTTAATCTGCCACTTATTTTCTCAAACAATTGATGAATTGTTTGGTCTGTAAAATGTCAGAAAATAGTGAAAAATGTAAATCAATGTCTTGTTCTGTTCGACTAATACCAAAAAACCCAAAGATATTCAACTTATTATCGTAAAGGACTATGAAAACCAGAAAATATTCACATTTGAGAAGCTGAAACCAGTGGAGTAACAATTAATCAATTATCAGAATTGTTGCTGATTAATTTTATGTTGATTGACTGATTAATCAGCTAATAGTTTCAGATCTAAAAATATAGAAGCTAATTGAAGTCTTACTGAAAACCTCTTCTGAAGGTTTAAGTAGAACAAAACTCATCTTCAGTGAGCAACAAATGACAACATTTCTATCGATGTTACACTTTGTCACACTGAATTTGAATTTCAATAAATGTCATTTGATCTCCAATAAGGATGTAAAAGGAGGATTGGTGTTCAGGTTCTACTTAAACTCAAGCTGCATACAGCATGTCTTACACACTGGCTGATATGTGCAACTGTACTGGTCTACAAAACCTCTAAATCTTTGTCATTGTTCAGCACAGTGACTGAGGAAGTCTGCAAGTTGTTCTGTTTTAGCGATCATGTTTTTCCTGTCAGTCTGTAACAACAGCTGAATAATTAAATATACAAAAGAAATATAAATATCCTCCCTGTATGGAAAAGACCAAAATGACCAGTTAATCAGTCCCCGGGATCAAATACTGTGACTGAAATGATTCCTTTTGGCACAATTAATTATCTCAAACAGCAGAGAAGATCAGTTTTATTAATGATCCGTGTCTGGAGCTTCCATAGACACCGAGGCAGCCTGTTCCATTGGTCTCCATGACTGATGATAACAACCATTCCAAAGTTTCCTGCTATCGCATGAACAAACCCCTAATTATGTTGCCTGTCAGACTATGACGAGGGCTCCAAAAGATCACCAGACCTTTTACAGCTACATTCTGTCAACACTTTCACTTCCTGTACCAAGTGATTGAATGACAGATGCACTGAACAACAATCATCATGTTCAATTCCATTTCTTTTAATGAGGGAAATAAACATATCCATAAATACATTATGGAGAAGCTGCCATGGTCAGATTGATGCTCTGAGATAAAAGTCATTGTATAACATGCACAGTGCTAAAAGCATCAATACGGACGGCACAGTGATAAACTTTGGCTTTACAGCCAAAACCTTTTCTTGTTATTGAGGTCAATTTATATACTTAACATGTCAGTCAGTTGTTGTGCTGCTCACCTCCCACTTGCTCTCCTCCAGTCGAGGCCCCAGCTGGATCTTCTCATGCTCATAGGAGGTGCAGCGCTCCTCTAGCTGCTCCCTCTCCTTCAGGAGCTGAGCAAAGTCCTCCTGCAGCTTCTTCTTCTCCTGCTGGAGCTGATAAACCTGCAGCCATGACACAGCCAGTATCAGCCAAACTGACCTTAGCAATTCTCTCAAAAGGTAGCTATGAAATTTAACAAGTGCGTAGACTACATGGGTCTGAGTCAAAACTGACTTTCAAATCAGATATTGATTCTAGATGTGATCGATGTACTCAAATGACTGAAACTCTCACATACGGTTTGGTCTTGTGCTAAAGTTAACTCATTTGTGGCAACTAATGTTTACGGAGGTTTTTCAAACAGATTGAATGCTACGCACTTAAAACAACGTCTGTAGTAACGCCGCAGTATCTTCCCCTCAATCAAAATACCAAGAATTATTATTACTTTGATACTACTACAACTACTACGTCTACTACTTAAAAGGAATGAGAAGTCCTCCGACATTTGGTTTGTGGATTACAGAATTAATGAACTTCTTGACACATATGACAGCTGGTTATAATATATTTAGAGAAGACTGACGCATATAAGATTCTAATGTAGCCTAATATAGGACTATTAGAAACATGCTGACAGATGCTGACTTTGGCACAAAGACTTGAAGTTGTGTTTACAGGACTGATTATCAGTATGTTCTGGTCATCTTTTACTGTATTTGCAGAAAAATGGCAGCACCATTTGTGTGTAGTAAAACCTGACCAAGCTTTTTGTCAGAGGCTCTGACCTGCAACTGAAGCACCTGCTGTGCACGCTGGGCCTTCTGCGAGGCTACCTGCATCCTGGTGGCACAGCCCTGTCTCAGCTCCTCCAGCTCCAGCTCAAAGCGCTTCTGCTTTTCCTCATAAACCTGCACGAAAGACGGAACAACAAATCAATTAGGATTTACAGTACAAAACAAATGTCCTGTCATTTAAAGGTTAGTTTGGAAATTATTTACACTGTCAAATTCTCCAACAGAGCTTGATTTAAACATTAAAAATATGTGAAAGTGAGACATAAGCTTTAAAAAAAAAAACCTAAGCATGGATTTTGAAGCTACAGAAACTTTAAGCCAGAACCGATTCATGTCTTTTTTTTTTTTTTACTAAAACTCCTGGGAACAGGACAGAGTGACAGTGTGTGTTTCTCTGCTGCTACTACGTTATCTACCTACCTGACAAATCGCAGATTCATTCTCATCCAGGTTGTCTCGGAGTTGCTGCAGCTCCAGCTCTCTCTCCCGCAGCTTGTCCTCCAGGTCCCTCACCACCCCCTCATAACCCTCCACGGGGCCAGGGGAGCGCCCACTGGACCCGCTTTCAGACAGAGGTTGTCCTCGGCCACTTATGGAGCCGGAGCCTGTACTCTTACTGGAAGATGAGCGCCCGCTGTCTGAGTTGGAGTGTCCGTGTCCGCTGACTGGCGGAGCGCTCTTCATGGGCTCCAGGTGGCCAGCAGAGGCCTCTCCTGATGCCTGGCTGTAGCCGGCACTGCTGTAAGGTGGTAGGCTGGAGAGGGAGTTGCGTCCAGAGTCGGACAGTTGGCAGGAGTGGCTGCTGCCACCGCCGCTGTTACGAGCCCTGCCGTACATGCTGCATTTCTCAGAGCAGGAAGGCGACACCTCTCTGGTGGTCGGGCTGAGCAAGTTCAGGTTGTTTTGGCTTTCTGATCCGTTGGCACAGTGGCGAGGGGAGAGGTACTGCATGGAGGTACGGCTCTTGGGAATGACAGGTTTGAAGGCAGTGGGCCGCAGCACTGTTTTCTCCATGTTCTAGAGAAGGAATACCAAATGGGATGAGTGTTGAGAGGCAAGCAAGCAAAGATTTACAACAAGTACATCTGAATTTACAATTTACAATTCAACTTTTGAGCCAACATGGATGAGAAGCTGCTAAAGCGCTGAGGGAAAAAAATCACAACTGAGAAAACTCCTGCTGCTACTACTACTGCGGATGAAGATCATGTCATATGATATAAGCTCCAGAACAGCCACTAAATGGACTACATAAATACATAAATTAACCATATATTAATGCGTAGGATTTGTTTATGGCAGTATTGGATGTTTGTATTCTTCCAATCTGGTTATTTTATCTGTAAACGGTTTCTCAATATTTTCTAGATACTATATTTGGATTTACACTAATGCAGTCCAATGCAACAGTCCTGCAATAAATCCACCCTTCATGAAGGTTATAATGTTCAGTTTTTGTTTAAACTGTCTTATTAGGAGGTGTTGTGGGGGTATGAGGGTAGGCTAAAGAACAGAACACCTCTCTGTATAATGTTAAACAGCACTACATCACTACATCAGATCCCGATAGAAAATTACATTTACTGTAATATAAGATTTTATCAGTAAACTCAAATAAATGTATTCAAAGACTCACCTTCTCAAGTTTTCCTGACACAGGGATCAGTTTTGGAGGAGGGCCCCCCATATTCCCATTCAACCCCGATCCTTCTTTAGTCTCGTCTGCGTCGCTCCCTGGGCTGCCAAGTGTTACATGGTTGTCATTCCAGTCACCTACATAGTCCTCGTTCAGGTAGGTATAGTTCCCATTCCCAGTCTCCTTCTCCAGCCCCCTGCTGGACGTTGTGGAGCTCTGTTTCTTGAGTGGCGGGATGCTATGGAGTAAGAGGTCCTGGGGCGACTCAGAGCCCAGGCAGGAGGCGCCTGGTGTGGGCCGTCGGACCCTGGCTCCCAGCTCAACACCAAAACGGTGGTCCTGGTAGGGGGCGGGGCGGGTGGCGATGAGGCTGCTGACAGAACCCATAGGATCCAGGGTGGAGGGTGGTGCGTTGATGGGGGGTGAAGAGCCGGAGGGGTGTCTCCTGCGGGCTCCTCCACTGAGGCCTGGTTTGTGGGGCTCAGCAGATATGGGCAGAGCCTGAACCAGGGCCATGGTGGTGGCTCAGAGGGGTCACTCGCTCTGAGAGAGAAAAACAACAGTGTGAGTCTCACAAAGATGATGTTTTAATACATGTTCAAACAGTTACTCTCAATTACACTCTTCATTTTTATCAAAGATGTTTCCAAGTCTCAAGACAAGTCAAAGTCAAGTCTCAACTCTTATACAGTAATAGCAAGTACCAAGTCAAGTCTCAAGTCGTTCAAGACAAGTACAAGTTAAGTGTCATGTCTTGTAGAAGCAAGTGTCAAGTCAGGTCTGGTCAATTGAGACAACTCCAAATCTACTCTCAAGTCCATAGGAACAAGTCCAACTTAAGTCTCAAGTTCTGTAATAGAAAGTCTCAAGTCATTTGAATCAAGTCAAAATAAAGTCTGAAGTAAAGTATCAAGTGTCAAGTCTCAGGTCCTTAAGGATAGGTCAAGTCACAAGTCTTCTTAAGCAAATTGCTAGTCATTTGCAAGTATTTCAGGTCTCTGAACACTGACCATTAAAATGACATGGTATCTGAACATTTTCCTATCACAGCTGTTAATTGTGTTTGTACAGCTGACACTAAAACCTTTTGCTGTCGTATTTACTCACCTTATCTAGGTAACTAAATACTGGTTGAAATTGCATGTTTTACTTTTTACTTTCCCACATACTGATTGGTCAGATTCTAGCTGTTCAATATCCACACCAGGGTGCTTTCAAGGAATTTTTCTCTGTTGAAAACACACACAGCAACTATGACAGACTGAAGCATATAAATGTTCCACAAGACCATGGTGGCCCACACACAGAGAACCAGGACAGGCCATTCATGAAGCCCATTCAAGCAGCACAAACAGGGCTTGAGGCATGAGGCTTGCGAGGCATGAGGCAGCAGAAGAAAAGGATCTCTTTTCATTTGAGATGTAAAATGGCTTCTAATATGCTGGCATTTCCCCTGACAGCAACAAAGGCTACTGTCTCCACACATCTTATCAGCCTCAGGAATAACTAAAAGTTCATAACTGTGGATAATACGTTAAAAGGAGAAACACAGAGAAGAGGAGACAGGTTGAACTTGCTGTGATACTGTAGCCGTGGGTGTTTAACGTTGCTGAGTAAATCTAATGGTACACAAAAAGATAGAGTTGTGAGAAATAATTTAACAATGTAGAACTTACTTTCTCACTCCCTCACTCTCACAGGACTGGTGGTAAATACCTCCAGTCCTGCTCGTGCAGACAATTTGTCCCGTGGATGGGGAATAGTTGAGTGTTGTGTGGAGAACAATGGCCAACAGGACACATGATGATGAGGTCATGGTGCACTGTTAATACACCAACTGCAGAGCCAGTTGTTCTCTAAAAACATGACGGTGCATCACAGAATGTGAGGAAATCCGACTGACGGGTGTGTCCTGTTCTTGAGTTTCAGGCATGTCTAGCGAGTCACAAAGACATGACTGAAGGATTTAAAAGTATGGCAAGACTGCAGTCACTACGTCACTCGCAGATTTGCAGTTTGTTGGTGAATCCCTGCCAGGACTTTCCCTCTTATTTGACCTTCTTAACCTTCCTGTTGACACAATGAAGATAAAAGACCTGGGGGAAAAGACTGTGTTGGTAATCAGTGGTGAAAGAAGGGCTGACAGCCGGCATGCTGGCCAGACACATTTCTAGACTCCACCTGCCAGGACACGGCCATGCCAAGTCATTTTCCAACCTGCCAAGTTTACTGAGAGTCTACAAGACTACTACTGCGATTTAACTGTGATTACCACATGTTAATTAGCACACTCAAAGTTGGGCTGATCCCTACTTACACTCATAATAACTGACTGAGACAAATCTGGTACTGCAATATGTTGTTTTGATATGTAAAAACTGTGAAAATGCAAAGACGTCTACTATAATCTATACTGCACCAGCATCTGTCAATACCTTTTACTTAAGATTGTGGTACTTTTAAAACAGCATGATTCCTGTCATAGAGGTGGTACAGCTTTAACAAACTATTATGAAAAAGTCAGACAAACATTCTGCAGAAAATTATTATCTAAAATCCATTTGCTCACTCCCTTGTGGGACACGCAGACTGGTAGAAATGCTCTCTCCATTAATTCTCTTTGGACATTCAGTAAATGGAGTTTCAAATTGAGTGTGCCGTTAAAGATTCATACCGAATACTTCAATTACTGCATCAGCGTTGGTATGAAGGAATACTAAGTAAACGGCAGCAGGAGCAACATGTGGTGTTTGGGAGGCAGAATTAACGGTCTTAATGAGCAGAGCCTGTAGGATTAATCTTATGTGATTTCTCTATGCACTGAGAAAAGCTAATTATTCCATTACGATATTTATTACATATAATCCTTTCTGAATAGCAGGAAATCAGGTTAACTATGGCACTACGCTAACGTCTGGAGTTTGTTACAAACTGTAGCTGTCAGAAAAACTTCTTATACCCAAAATGACATTTCTTTACAGCAGGAAGGAACAGAACTCTACAGGTGACTTCAATGCTAAGTGTCTTGCTAGTTTAATGTGCAACAGTCAGTGAGCTTACCTGGAAACACAAAAATAATCCCTTTCAGACATGGAGTATGGAGGGAGAGAGAGAGGCTGCATCACTAATGGTAAACTAATTTTAAAACTTATTTTGCTATCAAAGCATTAATGAATGACCGTCGTGAGCACGCGGGGTGCTTGCCACCGCTTCTCACTGACACATTTGCATTCATTTCAAATTTAACATTATTAGAGAGGGAATTCTGCTGCCTGTTTTATGATATCCTCTCTCATTTAATCCTACTTGCTAAAAGACTTAGTCAGACATGAGATTAACGTAAGGGGTGCATGTCTGAAAGGGGCTATATACTCAAACTCTTTGCCCTCTAACAACAAACTGTTAGACACCCTTGGTTGTCTACGCAGACATTGGAACTTATAGCGTGCCACAAAGGTCTACACAAAACTTCTAGTTCAAGTAAAAACTAACCAAGATATGTACGTTTATGTAAACTGCAGCTTGCACCTTCTCAAGAGTGTCTAAAGGCTTCTGGTTGCCGTTGCTTTTCTCCGATCAGTATTTCTGATCGAGGGGAGCCCATTTTGTTGCCCTCCAACTCTCTCCTGATAAGTGAATGAGCTCTAATCCCTCTGGACTCAAGATGACTGAAACTATGCAGGGACTCTACTAAGGAAAGCAGAGGGGTCTCAAACTGTTTTTAAAGCCCCCGTCATGATCACGCAGTCCTGGTCTCCCTTTTGTTGTCATAGTGACCAGGGCCTCAAACATTAGAAGGGGGAGGATGGGAGAAGAGGGAGGGGGTCAGAGGGCTGATAGGGAGGCCAGGACCCCTCCTTAGCATCTTCAAGCCTTCAGTCGTTCTATAGCTCTGACAATCTTCCATACGCTCCCAGTTGGCTCTAATAGAAGATTAATGGACATTAACAACTAATGACTGGTGGACGAGTCCATGACAACTGTGTGGGTGTGGTGGTGGTGGTGAGGGGGGAGAATGGAGATAATACTCCTATAATATGGTGTGTAAATGTACTGTAGTATTACTGATTAATCTGTTCAGTATTTTTTGCTTAATTGTGTGGTCAACAAAATGTCAGAAAATAGTGAAAAATGTCCATCGCAATTTCCCAGACCTCAAAGTGACATCTTCAGATGGCTTGTTGTGGCCGACCAACAGTTCAAAACCCAAAGATATTCAATCTACTGTCATAAATGATGAAGAAAAGCAGCAAATCTTCACATATGAGAAGCTGGAACCAGCCAATGTTTGGCCTTCCTGCCCTAATAAATGACTCAAACTATCTTTATTTTCCTTGTGGGTTTTTTAACATGTTCATCTGTTTCTGGTTGTCTGAAGGTTCATAATAAATTAAAAAGAGGGAATGGCCAATATAAAAGCAAGATGTAAAGTGTTTTCTCTCAACAGAAATATAATTGTTAATTTCTGTCCATCAGCGTAACTGATTAATAACTAATCAGCAGTAAAATACTCCAAAAACAATCCATTTACATCTCATGTACACAGCAAAAACAACACCACATGGCACGTAAATGATATTTTAACCACCAGTCTCCAGTGTCAGCTGACTGTGACTGGGAGCAGACTGTTTTTGTCTGGGAAAGCCTTTGAAGGTTTTAATGCCCCTCAGTCAGTCAGTCACTCCTCCAGCAGGAGGAATGTGCAGCTAATGAGAGTTAAGATTAAACATGGACAGAATTAGAGCTGGTCAGTGTTTGGACCACAGTTCTCCTGATGTCTCATCATTGACATGCCACAGTTTGGGAGAGCAGAGTTAAAGTAGAATTTCTCCTGCATGAAGCAGTTTGCTTTGCAGCAGCCGACAACTTTGGAGATCTGCTGTCACCTCAAGGCGTCAGGATTTTATCCCCATGCTTTCAGCTCCAACAGGTTTATAGAATTTATATTGAAAAACAACGAAAAGCAGCTGAGAAAATCTGCAATTGCTGCAATTGTTTTAATCTGATCATTCTGCATAAAGCAGTGTACAACAATTATTACATCACACGATGGGCCCTCATTGACCCCTTGTTTGTGGTAACTTGGTTTAACACTAATTTATTTAGGAATATGCACCTTATACTGTTAAATGTGACGCAGATGCCCTCAACAAGACAGGTGATACAAGACCTGCTTTAAAGCCCTTACCCTTCCAGCTGATTTTGGGGATTAACGGGTGTTCACTACCAAACTAATTTGCTATTGATCAAATGATCACAAACCAAGTTTCACATAATCAACATGGGGCCTCAGGGCAGTTGGCTGCTTTGCCCTGCTTATCAAATTTGTCAAGTTTATCAAATCTGCTTATCAAATTTGATTCCTTTTAAATCCCTTATTAAGTCTTTTTAGGTTTGGCTTTCAACTATTAAGTCAAATAAGTTGTACATGACACAATATTATAGAAGTAATACTTTAAGACTTCTTAAAACTAAAACTCAAACTTTGGCCATCATATTATGCATTTTCTATTAAGCTAAATAACTACCTGGATGTTTTGTACTTTGCTCTTTAGTAACAAAAAGAGAGGAGAGGAGATGCAAGTTTAGATGAGGGATTCATTAGAATCAAAGATTATTTTAAATGTCTCATTTCTGTAGTGAAATGGGAGCCATATCAGAGATGAGAAATCCATACGCTGCGATCAATACAGTTGAAAATTCTTGCTGAGATTTCAGTCTACAAGATCTCACTGAATATGAAATGTGAAACAGAGTCTGCAGTCTGCTCCAACTCAAAGGCCTGAGTTCACAGACTGACAGTCGGGTCACTCCAGTCACAGTGGTGCGTTTCATTACACATGCAGCACAAAGTCTAGATACATTTCGAAGACATTCATTGGCATGCAGGGCAACCTTTCGTCTGACTGGAAAACAAACCATATAAAAGCCACATTACAAAGATACAGTATACACGGTTTACTGGCCCTGCAAAGACTGCAACGTCACACAAACCTGCTTTGAGACTGAAAGAGAGCCTGCACTAAATCCTTCTTTGTTAGTACCACGCCATAAACACACAGCCAGAGGTGAGAGTCTAAAAATACTCCCCACACCAGGTGAAGTGTGTGTGTGTGTGCGGGGGGGACACCACCTCTGACTGGAGGAAGATGTGGAGTGACAGAATGAAAGGAAGGAGAGGGTGTCTCAGTTTCCAGCAGGGAGCGTCTGCATGAGGGAACAAACAAATGAGTCTGGAGATCCCCCTCCTCCACTCTCCATCTCTCTCTGCCCAAACTTCTGAATCCCACTCTCTCTTTCTGTTCTGCCCCCCCTCTCCCATCTCCTTATTCTCCCCCCTCTCTCTGGAAACTGGAACATGGAGGGAAAAGTGTGACAATGCTATTTTAGTTTTGTAGACAACCTACCTTTCCTCAGGCAGACACCTTGCACCCCTGACAGACTCTACCGGTCACCATGCCAAATGTTAATGTTCCCAACTAGGTTCGCAACTGGCAATTAACCGTTTAGTCTGGTGACATCTTCAAATTACAACAGTCCAAAACTCAAAGAAATTCAATTTATAATCCTCACATTCAAATAGCTATAAACACAGAAAGTTTGGCATTTTTACGTGGTATATGACTTAAACAAGTAACTGATTGTTACACCGATCGACTAACCGATTAATCAGCTATTTTCTGTACAGGGTATAAATACATTTTGTGTTATCTGTCTTGTGTTGTTTGTCTGTAACTCACTGTTATTGCTGCTTCTTGGACAGGATTTTTAATCTCAGTGACTTTCCTGGTAAATAAGGTAAAATAAATAAATAAAAAGTAGAAATATTATAGACTAAGTAGCCCCTTTGGATTAATAGAAGTAACAGCTCATCTACAAAGAAAACAGTTAACTACACAGGCATTTCTCATGAGGGCCTACAGGTTTATTTGATGCACTGAACACTGTCAATGATTACACACTGCACTGAAAGAGAGCAGAGGCCCCCTTTCACATTCGTCCATCTCTCACACACACACACACACACACACACACACACAGAGTGTTCTGGATTAATGTCCTCAGCATGTCATCGTTTTTGTTTTAATGAGCAGTAACAG
Organism: Macquaria ambigua; assembly: GCA_008360985.2. NCBI lineage: Eukaryota > Metazoa > Chordata > Actinopteri > Centrarchiformes > Percichthyidae > Macquaria > Macquaria ambigua. The sequence continues at coordinate 99,810 of VMKM01000558.1, read as the reverse complement.
AGAAGAGCAATCAATGGAAGTTGACTGCAGCTTCTCAATTTTATACTTAGATTATTTCTAGGGCTGCAACTAAGAATCATTTTTATTATCAATTAATCTGTTGATTGTTTTCTCTAATACCAGTAATTGATTAATCGTTTAGTCTTTGAAATATTAAAGCATAATGAGAGAGGCCATTGTAATGTCTTCAATTTGCTCATTTTGGTTGACTAACAGTCTAAAACCTTGAGAGAATGTGTGACTGAAATGATTAATTGATCATCAAAATAGTTCCAAGTCAATCAACTTAGCGATTAATCGTTTCAGCTTTAATTATTTCCATTTTTTTTTTACAACTAAGGAGTTTTGGGGTTTTTTTCACATTAACATGCAATAAACCAGCATAAGTTACCTTTAACACATCTTTATGAAGCAAATAAATTCTTTCACAGTGACTGTATCAGTGACTGAAACAACAAACACTCCTGTCGCCTTGCTTGCCAAAGTAACAAAGTCAACTTCCCTTTCCTCCAACGTTCTTTTCCTTTGAGTTTCTTACCCCAGTTTGTTGCCTGCATATCTGCTCTGGTGTGTGACCAGCTCCTTCTTATCGTCCAGCCTCAGCTCCTTCAGCGTCTCAGGTTCAGTGGGCTCAAACATTCACTATGTTCTCCTGGATGTTTGGCTCCGTTTCTGACCAACCCTCCTGAGGAAAACGTCTGCCCCCACACCACCAAAAAAAAAGAAACGGCTCATTCTCAAGCCTAATGCCGCCAATGTGAATGGGAGCACAGTCCCCTCCCCTTCCTCCCACCACCTCATCCTCCTCCTCCTCCTCCTCCTCCTCCCCAGCACAGCCCAGCCTCTCTCTCTGACAGATACACCTCCTCTCTCCCTGCCCCACTCCTTCTCTACCATTTCCTTTGACCAAAGAAACTACACTCTGCAAAGTCCTCTACTGCCTTTGTCAGGCAGTAAAAAGAAGAGGAAGGAGAAAGGAACAGAAAGCCAGGGAGAGGCGAGCTGTCAGTTAAAGACTATTCTGCTCTCCCTGCCTGTTTCAAGTAGAAAGCAGTGGAGAGTAAAAAGAAAGCGGAACTGCAGGAGGATATCATCTCACTTTAAAAAGTCTGGATTTGCCACAGATGCGCTTTTTTTGATGTCAGCCTTTTCATCTGTCAAAAGTGAGTCTTCATCTAAGTGCATTAAAGACAAAAACTAAAGAAGGTGCAAGTGAAAAGAGGAAGAAATAAGCTGGGAGGTGTGAGGAGGCCGGGTATGGCATTTTAGGAGAAAGGGGTCAAACTGGAGGGAGCTAGAGTTTAAGGATGCAAAGTTATAAAAGATAAGAGTATAAAAACTCTCTTTATAAATCTTCAAACACTGCAGTCCTGCTTCTCAGACAGGCGCACACCAAAAAAGAATTACAGTTAATTACTGAGCAAATTCTTAATTAAAGAAGCCGTCACTCTGAATTAAAGGAGGTAAACCTATCAAAGATCAGCACAAAGACAAGAGGCGGAGCTGGATGTACGACATATGTACATACAGTAAAAACATATTTAGGAAAAACACCCCACAATGATCAATTTAACAAGAACATGGTAACAATGAGTGCATCTCTACTCTGAATAATACCAAAATAAAATAAAATACCAAAGAAAGCTTGAATACAGTAAGTTTAGGATACAATAGGCATCATGGAAGCTTTCAGTCATAACTCAATTTAGCGACCCCAGTGATTACTGGTGGTAACAGCAAGTGTATTTTGATAATACAGGTCCCAGAGTTCAGTTCAAAATGACGTGTCTAAACTACAGGGGGCAGCAGCAAAAAGGCTGACCTCTCCATCAGAAGTGCAAAAGAAGAACAACAACTTGTGTATCTGTTCACGGCACAGCCAAATCCTAGGCTAAGAAGATTCATCACATTGTTTTAAAGCAAGACTATGTAACTGTTGAGAGAACAGATGAACAAAAAACACATTCTTTCACTTAATGAATTCATAAGAATCAAAACACTACGTAGCTCAACTGAACACACTCAGAGGTTTTGCTGCTACAGCCTTACTTGGTCTGGTATGACCATTAGCTAACGGTGGCTAACTGTTAGCCAGTGTTAGCAAACTTTCGGTAAATATTGCTTATGACTCTACTCCACTTGTGGTAGTGTTACAATAGCTTAGCATTTCAGCTAAATGCAAAAAAGTAGTTTGGCATTTAGCGTTATCCCATAATTGTTATTTGTAGCCACAGTGGCCACTGTTCAGCAAAACGCATAGTCTTGCTTAAAGAAAGAAGACTGTCAACAATGTCGACAGAAATATTCATGATCAAATGTTGTCTTATGATTGCATGAAATGTGCACATGCCCCGGCTTTTGTCTTCCACATCAATACGTACGTGTATCATCAGCTATTTGAAAGCTGTGTGGGAAATGTTGGCTCGGCTAGTGAAATGAAAACACAGTTCTATAGAATTGCCTCTCTATAGAATGTAAATACATTGATGGCTTTTGCTGAAAAATGCTGGCCATAAATAGTGTCAACAATTAAGTTTAACACAATGAAAATCTTAAATCTGCCTTAATTATTTTTTGGCCACATGGGGGCAGCACAACAAGCTGTAAAATTGACATATTATCACCTTATTTAGTTGCTATGGTGACTATGTTTGCAAACAGCTGCTTATTTACACATCCAGCAGACACAGAGCGACATTAACATTCATGTTTCTGACCCCTTGATGAATGTAAGTCCAATATTCACTCTTCTTTTAGCTCTGCTTTGGTCTCTGCCAACTCATGAGGAAAATATCTGTCTCTTTAGCTGCTAAAGCTAGCTGCCTCGTGGGTTTATAAGAGGATTTTCACTGAAACAGCTGCCTAATGCTGCTGGAAATTAGCATTAGGTGAGTAAACCAAAATGGTAAATTTGGGGGCTTAAAACGCTATGAGTGACCCCTTTCACATTACATATAGTCATTTGATCCATTGTTAATATCAGTTAGTGAAGTTTTAAGGATTACAAGTTTTGACATCAAATGGATCAATTTAAGTTTTACACGTTTTTCCTGATAGCTATAATCAACATGGGTTATTAATGTGTTCATTTGTGCCCTGGTTAAACCTTGAATCTGAAACATCTTTGATAGGACATTGAGGATCACTGAAGTGTAACAAACAGAGTCTCTAACATCCTGAGTAACCAGTCGATCAGCTTCCAGAAGAGTACTCTCTTGTGGCAGCGACAGCATTCAGCCTTTGCCTTAACCTGTAATCCACCATCTGGCCAAAATGAATTAAAATAACAGAAACAACAGGACGAGACGGTGCAGTCGGAGCTCAGCTGCTCAGCTGATGTAGAGAGGGGTAAAAGTAGGGTACGAGAAGTAGGCTATGCCCTGCCACAGCCTTTTACACGCACACAAACACAGATCTGTCCCTCTCCCTCTCTCCCTGCTCCTATAACTGGGTCACACTGGTAGGCACGGAGTTTGTCCTTCAGGCAATCAGACGTACGGGAGGGAGTTCAAGGTCATTCTTGGTCACGTCTCAATGGGAGGTCTGGAGAACGCTGAATATGCCACAAGTGAAGTCCCGTCCCACTGCAGCCAAAGCAACAGAAACCACTCACAGTTAGAGTCCAAGATTGGACAACAAACACCATCAATCAGCTGCCCCGAGGCCACCAGTGCTGGGATAAAGAGGCAGGCTGCAAATCACCTCTGTGAATGCCACCATTAACACTACCTCTTTATAGGCTATGGGGGGGGGCTAACATGACTCAGCCCCTTTTGAGGGAGTTGATTTACAGGCCAAAGCAGCAAAGTAAAATGACGACTCTGTGGCTTCCTTCCCTGTCTGCAGGATAGCCAAGTGAAAACCATGAGGGAAATTAAATTAAAGTAAAATTCCAGTTAAAACAAGTAATTCCAGTGTGGCTTTGCAGTAATGTTGGGTACATCTGTCTGGTGGTTTCTGGTTTATCCTCCTCAGTCATATAAAGTTTATTATCCTACAGAGATACACAAAACGTTTAGGAGTGCCGCCTGTGGGCCAATTTCTGGTTAACATTGAAAGTGGCTCCTTAGAGGCCACAATTCTAGTTTATCTGTATCTATAGCGGATGCCCAGCAGGTGGTCATCCATCATAGGCCGAGCTGCCATCTCTCTGCGGCCCATCAGCCTGCTTCCTTCTATATTTTCATAACAACGCCTCACGTCTGGGACCAGAAACCGACAGAAAGCTAGGCCATCCATCAATGTCCGCACTGCCTCTGCGTGGGGACGTCACTCCCTCTGGACACTGCAGCTAAAACTGGCCTCAACCAGCCGGCCCTTTGGACCGCTTACTTCCAAAATAATCCACCATGGCACAAAGCAATCCGCGAACACCTCCAAAATAAAACTAGTGCGAAGGTTTAGCACTCAGCAGGGGGTGGTTCATCAGTTTTAGACACAAATGAAGAGAAGGGAGGCAGAGAGAGCTTTGTGGATTGAAATAACTACTCCTAGTAAGTCCAGTCATAAATCCACAGAAATGGGATGGCTGTATTGAGTTGGCAGGGACCCGACTTAGCCACACTCTGATTTACTGTATAATGTGCCAAAGAGATTAGGGTTACGCCTCCAGCTCTGGAATTACAGCAAAACCCTATCCATGATTAAGATCTGTTGCTAAGTCCCACGCAGCAGGAATGCGTTAACATCCACACATAGTAGGATGCACACTGTGATGTGTTCGGCAAGCTGCGGCCGACTCTTAGCTTCAATTAAGTCTCGAGCAGAAATGGCTCGAGAAAACAAAAATGCTTGGTTTCAAATGTCAGAGAATTAACGCAACTTAAAGCAGCAACTTTGTGAGAGAAGATTCCTGCAAAAAAATCAAACTTGTTTGAGGTCCTGTTTCACATATCAGGGAACAGACAAAAAGTTAAGCATTCTCTTTCATTTGAATTTAAACCATATTTCATCCAAAAGGCTCCACTTACCTGTCAATGACACCCTGTCTTTAGCTTCTGGAGGCCTTAGAAAAGCATGGGGTACAGGTCGGTCGAGCATCCCAGGAACTCACAGCAGTGAGCGGGTCTTCATTCTCTCTTTGTTCCTCTGTTCTCCCAGACTGAGGGGCTGAAAAGCAGAGAAATGCATGTTGTTGAATCAGCAGAAGAGAAGCAGTGAGACTACTACCACTGTGGAGAGTGGGAAAACCTAAAATGCGACAAGTGTGTTTATAGAAGTCTGCGAAAAAGAGGAAAATCTGAGTCATGATGGCAAAAAAGCTTCACATGGAGGAAGGTTGAGACTGAGGGGATTTTCCATGTCAACAAGAGTGAAGACCCAACCCAAAGCTAGCACCCAGTTCACTAAACAACTATCCCCTGAGTACAGTCAAAACGTTACTTGATGTTTGTGAACATGTTTTTGTCATTTACGGTCATATGAGGTTTAAACTTAAGACAAATACAGTTTGCGAGTGGAAAAAATACCTGTTAGAGAAATGAAGTTCTGCTTTGACATCAAAAAAGACAAAAAAAGGTGAGAAGCACACTGCCACCATCTGGAAAGAAGTACAGAGTCCATCTGCAATTCATTAAACTGGTGTATTAGTGGTAAAGCAATATTTAAGTTTGGAGTAGAAGAGCATGAGAAAAGACTCTGAAAAGTGCCAGAGGTGAGTCGACCACACAGCCATTATTTCAGACGGGCTAATCACGGTCCTGCTGAATGTTAGAAAAGATTACATTTGGCACTATCGTGTTTTCTGCAATGTCACGTAGAAGGAACTACTGACACCAATAGAAGAAGAAATAATAACAACATATAGTGCTGGAAAAGTGTACAGACAACTTCCCAACTTCAGTTTCAGTGTCCCCTTTCCAGGCCAATTCTTCAAGGTGTCATTTGTATAATTGAATTTCTTAAATATCTGCAGAACCGAAGCACTGGACTAATTGCCAGTTGTGCCTCGAGAGATCATATTTCCAAGTAATACTGTACATGAATTATTCACACGGCATTCAGAGACTGACAGACAGGTACAATGTTGTTACCAGGGCTGTGCAATAAATGAAATGTTACATTTACATACATACTCTTACTGACCTAAATGTAGCCGTGTCGCAATTTGCAATAAATGTCTATAAACGGACAAAAGTTTGAACAGCAGTTCAACAAACCAAGCAACCAACAGACCGGTATCTTTAACTAAACAGGATAAAGACACCAGAGGTGAGACAGCATGAGAAAGGAGATGCTGTACATGCAGCGATGTAGATAAAACAATGTTTTCTATTTCCTGATAAAAATTTGTGTTCATATTTTAGGCCCAGTTGTTACCTCTTGTTACCAGGGAGATGCATGTTCTTGGTCCCATGTTTCTGTTTGTTAGATAACAATTGTTTTATAAAAGATTCTGTTAATAGATTTTAAAGGAATAGTTTGTCATTTAGAGGCAAAATAAGCCTTTTTGTTTAAAGTTTTTAAACTTTATTTTTTGTATGCATTAAACAAACAGGATATAACATGTTGTATGGTGAGCTTTAGAGGTGCTGCTAGGTGGATTTTGTTACCCGTTTCCAGTCTGCAAAGTCTGCTAAACTAAGCTAACCAGCAGCTGGCGGTAGCTTCATATTTAGCATACAGATATGAGAGTGGTGTTGATCTTCTCATCTAACTCTCAGCAAATGAGTGTATTTCCCCAAACTGTTGAACCATTATTTTAAGACAAAAAGTTAGACCATCATGGGCTGAGTTACCAGTTATTTGTTTTTTGTTGTGGATCTGGGATTTAAAGGATTTCTAAAAGAAATTGTAACATTTGTGCCATTTTCTAATGAACTATTGCAAAAAACCACTTACATGGTTGTCTATTTGGTGCAGATTCAAGTTTTCTCAACAATGTCTTATTTGAAAAACAAATGTAGAGGGTTGTAAAGCCTTTGGCAGAGGCATGCACTCTCTAAATGCTTTCTAGTAATCTCTGTGATAATTATCCCTTATGCATGCCATTTTGGGATTTAAAAAAATGTAATAAAATGGACAATATGCAAATCAACAATTTAACAAAATTGAGGGAAATATCATCAGACTGGATCTGGAGTTCAAACTAATAGGGTTGTGGTGAACTGAAACAGAGAGTGAGAGTGGAGTAGCAGCGAACTGGTTATGGTGCATCCTGTTTTATCAGCAGGATCAGGGATGTTTGCTGAAATGAACGTTACCAACTGCCTGCAGGGTTCCTGCAACTGTACGGGCTTGACTTAAAGCTAAGCAAACGTTCAGCTCCTCCATCTGTCTGTAACATACTATATTAGTATGTTAGAGGCAGATGGAAGTGCTGAGGACACTGTGGCTGCCCACATGTAATGTAGCTCAATCCAGAGGGCTTTAAGGCGGCTTCTTAAATGTTTCACTGCAACAGTGCCAAGCCATAGTGTATACTTTCAGCCCTGTAAAGTAATACCTTAATAGCTGTTTGTTTTAAAGAAGAACAATCAACAAAACAGGTGTTTACTTTAGAAGGCGGCTCACCTCACCTGCTATTCCACATTGAAGGGATACTCCTCATTAAAGGAAGACCAAACAGCAGAGAGAGACTGAGAGAAGCATGTGCACTCACTGCATTAAAAGAGAGTAGAGCGCGGCACTGTGATTACCATTCCACTACATTATTCATCTGCTGAACGGGCACCTTCAAAGACAGCCTTCAATACCACTAAGCCTCACTCTGACGTGTTAACTGACCCACAAATCAATCACCAATCAATGGAGTGGAGGAGTACAGATGACAGGTTACTTGTTCTTCTTGAGCCGACTTAAAAGAATTCAAACAAGTTAACTGGTCTCAGAAAGAAGTAGCTTTCATGACATGTTCAAAGCACACAATGTACATGTAACACCTGCAGTGAATGGAGGCTGTTCTGTTTGAAATGGTGATTGATTAAACAGGTAGCCAAGTGTCATTATAAGTGTAAAGAAGGTCCACATTAATGCTTCTTTACAATAAGGATGTGACGAGAATTAGATTAAACAATTACTAATGAGACATGTACCTGATCGATCTTTTTTCCTTTAGTATCTATGGATTGTATATAGGGGAAAAAAAGTGGTGCCGCACGGCCAAGAGGGCATTCTAAAAATACCATATTGGCCTGAATATAAGATTTTTTTTTTTGAAAATTGCATTTGAAAAAGAGTCTCCCAACATCGGCTGCAGAAACAAACCAGGGACCAAATTCTCTGTCAGGCAGCCAAGAATTGCAGGTGTCACAGATGATAAGGAGCTCAAAAAGAAGTCTGAAAAATGCTAACTGTCAGAAAAAGTAATTTCAGAGAGCCTGACAGGACAGTGGGATTCACGTCATGCTTTAATGGAAGTATTTAATGTTTTACTTTTATGTCTTATAGTTAGGGGCGTCTAATATTTGGGCCAATACAGTAGATTTCTTCTCCGTGCGATTACTCTACCTGTGAAAAAACGTGAGACTCAACCTACTTTACTTTATCCTTCTCTTCATCTCTATTTAACAAATAAAATATTCCTCCTCCTGCCCTGTCACCATCTTTGCTTCACCTTTTTCACAGGACCTTGGTGAATGCCAAATAAATAGCGGCGATCCATCATAGGGGCGATCACAAGGATTTTCTCACATCATTCCCAAGCCTCTGAACATACAACAATAAAGTCAATCAGTTATTGGATTCAGAGTGCCGAGATCAATACAGGTCAAAGGAGAACAGACATAAAGTTTTGTGCATCCGTGCAGTCCTATAATTGACCTACATATCTACATGCGTAAGTGTTTGTGGGTGTACTCCTGGAGGGGATTCAGAGCACATTCAAAGAGTTAATATCTTCTAAAATCTGACACTGGTGATAAACAGATGACAGAGGAGAGAAAATACAACACAGATTTAGGTTTAATCTGTAGGCAGGAGGGCCAACAATCTCCCAGCTGACCAAAAAAAAAGAGAAAAGAAAATAGAGGGGAGTCAGAGCAGGTCGTCTGTTCAGTGTCCCACAGAGAAATGTAAGATTAAACCTGTCTGGACACAATAGGCAAATCATTTAAATTCATCTCAACAATACTTTCACAGGTATTTGTCTTAATTTAAAGTAAGGATTACTTTAATTACAAAGTATAACAAATAATACATGACAATTTACATGGATTCTGTAGACAACCTGAGTTTTCACAATACACAGAAAAAGTGCAGAAACAACATGTAAAAATACCAAAAGATTTGCTAGTTACAGCTTCTAAAATTTACAGTTTTTACTGTTGGTCAAAAAACAAAGTGACCTCTGGTAACACTTAATGGACATTTGTAATTATATTAGAGTTGCAACGATTAGTCGATTAATCGATCGACAGAAAAGTAACCGGCAACTATTTTGATAATCGACTAATGGTTAAAGTTATTTTTCAAGCAAAAATTGTTCCAGGTTCTCAAATGTGAAAATTGGCCACTTTTCTTGGTCTTGCATTATCATAAATTAAATACTTTTGGGATTTGGCAAGACATTTGACCAAACGATTAATTGAGAAAATAATCGGCAGATTAGTCAATAACAAAAATAAATAAAATTATTTTTGACATTTTTTTTAGAATTATGATTTTTGGCCACATGGGGGCAGCACAACACTGACATGTTATCACCTTATAAAGTTGATACAGCAACCTTGTTAGCAAACAGTTGCCTATTCACACATCCAGCAGACACAGCACAACATTAGCGATGATTTGGAGTTATGTTTGTGTCCAGCTGATGAATGTAAGTCCAATAATCACTCTATTTTTAGCCCTGTTTTGCAGCTCGTAAGGGAAATGTCTAGCTTTTATACTGATAAATGCTCCACCATGTTCACCAGCTAGTCGCTAACTTTGTCTGTCGGCCTTTTGGTACTGGACAGTTAGTGTGTAGCGCACAATCGGTAGCTTTTTCACTTAGAATAACTGCCTGCTGCGGCTGGAAATAATGCTAATGACAGCGGCGACTCCTTTCACAAAAAATGTGTGTCTATAAACACATTGCTTATAGTCACTTTAACTATTAAACAGTTAATCAACAGTCTAAATAATCACAGCGGGCAACCCTATGCAGAATATTGTGGTACAAAGACACCAGGACCTCATAAACACAACTAAGTCAGATATTTATAGCCTGATTACATTCATAAACATTTAGTATTAGTTTGTGCATCATGGAATACAGTTAAGTTTAGAGCTACACTGCAGTGGTCGGGAGGTTACATTAAATAGGATGAGGTGCAGGAAATAAATGTAGATACCTATTAGGAAGGGCAGTGTAATAGAGAAGAAGAAATGAGGATAAATGAGGTGCAGTGTTTGCCAGGCTTTCATAAAAGCATGTGCACACACACACACACACACACACACACACACACACACACAGAGCCAGTGGACTTTTAAGGAGTAGGGTGGCGGCCCACTTCTTCCCTATCCAAACACTGCCACCCAACAGCACTTAGGTTTATTATTATTATTATGTTCAGCCGTGTGCCAAAGGCTCCAGACAAGTTAACAAATCCCATAAGAGATGGTGGAACCAACACACCCTGAACAAAGGCCATTCAGAAAATAGGGAAGTGGTGTAGCATCATACAAACGGACTGTTGACAATACTGGATATATGAGACAATGCTAAAAATGCACACCAGGCTACTAGGAACAACTGAAAACATGCTTGCTTTTACAGGCGGTGGTCAATAACATAACAGCATAAATGTAGAGGGGAAAAAAACTTTTAGAGAAGACTGGACGTTTGTGTTGACATATTCTGAAATCATACAGCTGTTTATTTAAAAAAGATAAAATGGGCAGAGGGTGGAAAGTAAATCCACTGGGAAAACTGGCATGTCTGCCTTGTTTGGACAGCGAGAAGATGGCCCACATGGAAAGCATCACATTCCATCTTAAACAGCACAAAATCTCCGTATTTTCTCAGACATCCTCATTTAGGATCATCCAGGCCAAACCTCAAACATCCTCCCACATTTTAGAAAGCTACAGAGAGAAAACTCCATCCATTTCTACAGTAGTGTGAGTAGTGAAGGACTGAGGATGAGGAGGAAACAAGGAAGGACCAGGAGTGCAGCTGTCAGCGAAGAGGTGGTGTTTTTTGGAACAAATGTTAAATAAGACGTCTACCATTAAAAAAACGTTGAGCATGAACTGAACCACAATATGCAAAATGTTGTACAGTTTAATATATCCAAAGCCTTGAACTACAGCAAAGCAGATGAACTCAAGTAATTATTGTGCAACTAACAGTTTTCTAATTAGATTGTTGGATTGAATAGATAAGTGGCTATTAATACAGGTTGGATATTAATAGGGATATTTTCCAAAATCGATATATATCATAATATGGCAAAAACCACATATAAAACAATCAAACAGATCTTCTAATCCATAATCTGTGTTCCACTGTTAAGGCGTGTTCAGACAGAACATAAGGCTAATTTGAGACATAGCACAACTGTATATAAAGTCAATGAAAACATTCAGAATAGGGTGGTGCAAACTGAGGCGAAGACACATCCATGCAAGTTGAAAATGTTTCAATGAGACGAGAGGAAAAGGTAGAGAGACTGGAGGGAAACAAAAAATTGGAGTTTCTGGTGAGTTCAGTCAGAGGCTGAGCTGAACACAAACACACACACACACATCAACTCTCCAGACACAGGCGAACGGTGTGTATGATGCTAGAAAGCTTACAGCTAGCATCTGTACAGTTGGTATGTTGGCTGTTTGGGGCAAATCAACACAAACTGCACAAACAATCCAGCGGCCAAATTTTCGGGGTGAAAATTAGCTTTGTACATTACATGAGACCAAACTCTTTAAATATGTAAAACAAAAACTTGACAAAAACTAATTTAGTTCGTTTTTTACTACAGCTTACTCTAAATTATTACTTTGGACAACAGATATTTGTAGAAACAATAACATGATAAGATCATATCATCACAATATGATTCCACTGAAAGTCACTAACCAATAATATTGAATTGTCACCGTGTCATGGCTGTAGGGTTTCATGTATCCAAAGCCTTGTTCCTACAAAACTGTAGAAAAACAGCTGAGCTATCTCCATGACAAGTGAGCAAACTCCATCCACCGTTGAAGGTCATGAGAAGCAGTTGAAAGGTCTGGTTTGTGAAACTGTAGAAATATAACTGATCTGAAGCAATTATCATTCAGCAGGTGAGTAAATTGTTGGTGTAAATGTAGATTTTAGGTATAAGTGGCTGTAATCTATACCAAACTGATAAAAGAAAGTGGCATTTTAACTGTAATTTAAAATTACAAGAGAAAAGAGACTGGGTTGTCTCCTAGGTTGTGTACACTAAATATGGTCTACAGTATGATGAATATAGGGAGGCATGCAGGGGAATGGCTTATGTCTATCTATGTCTATCAACTAAAAAGAAGAGATGAAGAATAAATCAACACATAATGAAAACAGAACAAGTCAACAGCAGGCAGCGATGCCTGTTCTGTTAGGTGTGGATGGATGGATGAACTGTACATTGTTAGAATAGTCGACATCTCTCACCCTCTCTGAGTGTGCAGGCAGGTCTGACGGCTCTACACGCTAATTACTTCAGATCCACTTCCCCTCTGCCTGCGTAAGCCCTTATGCAACGCTGTGACGCAGCTCCTACCCAACCGTGCATCCCACCACCCACGTAGCTTCTGATCCGCACCCTGCCATCTCTTCACCTCTCAGTCAGCCTGCCTCCCACCAAATGGTCAGCCTCTCCACTTAAAAACCTTCACTTCAGTACTGTGCGTGTTCTATGTTTGAGATATCACGTTTTTATGCATATCAGTGCTTGTGTTTAATAGAGAGTGTGTTTGTGTGTCGTCTATCTCGTGGCCTCTCAGCAGGAGAATATAATCAGGCCAGAAATCACACAGAGAGAGAGCGAGGAGAAATGTATTTAAAAATATCCAAACAACCAATCTTTAGGGAGGGATCGTCCCACTTACACACTGTACCTCTGACTGCAAGAAAACTAAACGAAGACGAAAAGGACAGAGACACTTGTCGCAATGTTTTAAGATTGGTAAAACATTTTGATTTTTACTTTTCAAGACAGATTGGACAAGATTTTAGGAACACTTCTGGTGATCTGCCATCACAAGTGGCAATCAAGACTGATATCCCAGCTCTAAAGTTCAGAAACAACAAAGGACACAGGATGAAAGATTACCCTGGGTCATGAGTTTCAAATTGAAATGAAATGGTGTTTGTCCATTTTTGAAAACCTGTTGAGGAAAAAAAAAAAGGAGTAATATGACCTGTTGGGTGAGAGTGAACGAAAGGAGGAAATGAAGAGAAAAGTGGAGAATAACTGAAGTAGAGTACAGAGAAGAGTGGAAGAGAGGGAAGGTTTGTAGATGTAATAAACAGGAATTATCCTTTACGTTTAAATCTTTGACAACTTGGGTCTTATTTACATAAATGAGGCTATTCTTACATACTGTATATCTCAGCTAAGCTAACAACGGTGCTCTCAGTCGCCAGTGAGGAGCTCCACTGCTAAAAGCTACTGATTCAGTCAGTGACAATGGTGATTCAGTATAGTCAGTTCAGTTTGAAGATTCTGTGTTAAAGATTAGGTCATACATGTACTGAACACCTCTACAGCAAGAACGGTGAGTCAAAGCTGAAGCAAGAATTTGGTCTGTAAACTGTGATGGACATTTACCACTGACATTTTGGGTAATAATTTTACAGTTCGCTGTTTGTTTGTGTGAGATGGATTAGAGCGGGATAGTTGACACAGCTGAAGAATAAGTGAGTGGGAAAATGAGTGGTAGTGAGAGAGGAGAAAAAGAGTGTGAGAGCAACAAGGGAACGAAAGACGTAAAAAAAAGAGGAGAGAAGTAGGAGTCAGAGAGGCTCCAGGCGTGTACTGTACATCAGCACATATGGGCCTCCCTGCAGCAGCTGTGAATGTCATGATCACACTAACTACCATTGCAATCACAGTTGCTCATGGGAAAAGGGCATGTTGTTTTTTCATGCTTTTTTCCTGCTCTTTTTAACACGCATAATCATCCACAAGTGACAACAGATGATGCAACACACTACGTGTACATGTCGTGGAAAATATTCTCCTGACACAACTTACTTTTTGGTGTAAACTCAGACTTGGGGTCAAGGCCTAACATAACAGAATAGTGCCCACGTCCTCTGAATAACCCTGACGTCTGAGCCCATTTAATCTGACCACTTACACTGTACTTCTCTTTCCATCAATCAGAGAAATATTTTATCATTCTAAAGGCTGTACTTGGAACAACAGTGCATTGAGCTAAATGGTAACGTCACAATGACAACACGCTGATGTTCAGCAGGTATAATGTTTACCATGTTCACCATTTTAGTTTAGTTTATCTTAGTTTAATTAGCACTAAACACAAAATACTTGCTCAGTGGCAAAAACAAGCACTTTTAGTGGACATACTTTGACGGGCACAGTTGCCCACAAGGATTACGTTGCAGCCATTGAGGCCCGTTTGCGGCTGCCGGCTGAGGTGATCTACTGGACCAATTCCAAAAGTTTTTGTACCTATTATCATTCAGACCCCAAAATATGTTTAAAAAAATAGGGCTCAGGTTTAAAAATACCGGAATCTCCCTTTATGTATTGGACAAATTGACATTTTGACCTGATGATGCATGGCACTAAAGGGAAAGTCAGGGGATCACCAAACTTATAAAAAATGTGATGGGAACATGAATGTCTGAACCAAATTTTAAGGCAATCCATGCCTGAGCTGTTGAGACATTTCACTCAAAACCACAAATGTCAACCTCATGGTGACGCTAGATGAAAAGGGGATCACCAAAGTCATTAGGATCATCCTCTGGGCACCATTAATATCTGTACAGAATTTCTTGCCAATCCATCTAATAGTTGTTGAGAATTTTCAGTCTCGACCAAAGAGGTGGACGGAGCAACCGACAGAGCCATCCTAGAGTCGTGCCGCTACCATGGCTAAAAAGCACACAGCTAAATTGCCCAGAGTTCCTACCAGAACTGATGCAGTATGAGAAATTCAATGACTTCAGAGTCCACTTTCAAGATATCCTGGATAAGAAGTGTTTTCCCCTCCAAGGACATTTCCCCCCTCAGTCACTAAGTGATGTTGACGACGGTGACTTTGCTGTGAAGGCAGCAAAGTCCAGCCGTTCTGGCATCTTATCAGGGCTGTTTACGGAACTGTAAATCTAATCACTACTGCAGCAGTTCCTTGGGACTCATTCTCAAAGTGGCTGCAGGAAAGGATGCAGCGACATGGGTCAATTCTCAGGGGGAAAAAGAAATGAATGTGGGTATAATAGTGGAGGAGTGATTGAGTAAAGAGACACAGGAGAGGTCCAATCTCTATTTCTCTACGCAGCATATCAGAAATTTACAGGGAGATGGGTTCTTTTATTATTTCAAAGTTATCAGCATTCAAGGGGTGAACACTGTACTGTATGTAGAATAAAAAACAGCACTGGTTGCATCATTTCACTTTCCGTCATGTTTAGATATAAAAACAACCCTGAATTTTCTACATGCAGCAAGTAATCTGTGGATTTTAAGAGCCAAATTCAGCCAGGACAGTGCAATGATGATGACTGCACTGTGGTGCAACAAGTAATGTTGCAGAAATCGACTATTATTCTGCAGAAATTGATTAATAAAATGAAGTTAATTTTAGTTTAACCTTTTTTGTCTCCTATTGATTTGTCTTCTGATTTACTTTCAATGTAATAAGATGGAAGGAGTGTTCTGGGTTTTTCATTTGTTGACCGGCTGTTGTAGAGTGATAAATACAGTATATCTTGTGATTATATTTAATGTTTTATTAAATGTAAGGCAAACCAAACATTAGCATTTTATTTTATCACTGAACACACTACATTCGCAGCAACTTTTCTTCCCAAATACAAATAGTAACTGCTTAGATTATCATAAATATAATTCCAAATCTCTGTTGTATATTATTCACTTCTTTGGGTTTATTTAGCAGCTGGTCAGAGGAGATAAAGCAAGACTGTGGTGAATGATCAATCTGAAAAAACAAACAGATTAATCCATAATAGAGCTGAGATGATTAGGTGACAGAAAATTATTCAGAAACTGTTTTGATAGTCAATATTTTTCAAGCAAAAATGCCCAAACTTCTGGGGTTCCAGCTTCTCAAATGTGAGGATTTGATGTTTTGGGGTTTTTGACTGTTGGTCAGACAAAACATAACATTTGATGGGAAGTTATGATTGGTATTGTTCACAATTTTGTCACATTTTCTGACAAAACAATTAAATCAAGAAAATAATTGGTTAACAATTTGGTGAATTTTTGTGCTATATGTAAATCTGGCTAGTGTGACAGTGAGCCAGCATGCACAAAACCAGACACTGAAACTGAAGCACTCAAATGAAGTTCAGCCATCTTTTCCAACTGTGACTTTTGAAAAAGGGCCTATTAACACACAAGCTAAATTCTACTGTATTCTCCATAGAGGAGATTAAGACACACTGTCAATTATGAATCCAGGGGATTAAAATCACTTAAATGAACAAACGTCATCAACATAAAATCACTGTGATACTGTACAGAGTAGTTTCTTTATTGCGATGGAGAAATGGGTGACATAAATGATTGTACTGGTAAAGAGGCAGAAAAAGTTCCAATGGACTTTGATTCAAACTCAAACAAGTTTCCAGCGAGCTGTCTAAAAAGAGTAACTTTTGGCAGATGTTTTGGAAGAAGCACAAGACTGTGGACTGGCATTAGGAATTTAAAAGTTTGAAAATATGGATGGTAGTTGTTTTGGTGCCATGGTCCATTTGCATTGAAATGGGGCCATTAGTCAAAGCACCAGGAAAGGAGGTGACAGAATATGGCAATTTGGGAGGTAAAATGTCTACAGATTAATGGCCGCTGTGCTCTGCACCTGAAAATTGGGACGAAGCAAAAATCACATGAGGTTTTAGCAGACAGAAGAAAGTGGGAGGCCTGTGAGTGTGTCATACATCTGTTGCTAAATCCTCTAAATACTTTTTATCCTCAATATTCTTCAAATATCCATGATCACAGACGTCACCTGCTTGGGTCAGGACAGACACTCAGCTCCAGACTAGACAGAAAAGGAAGACACGAAGGAGTCCTGACTAGTTCCTAGGCTCAGGGATCATGGGTCTCCTCAGCCCCTGCCTCGTGGGGCCCTCAGACAGCTGTGCAGTCCAGCTGTGCACAAAACTCAGATCTGGCTAAGAATACCAAACCAATCCAGGAGAGGAGATAAGGTTACGAGCCCTCCGTCTGTAAAGGAGGCTGAAGGATGGGACAGATTTTGTAATTGCAGATCACTGTTGGAAAATCTAGATTAAAGCTGCGAGATATTTCATTTAGGGCTCATTATCGATTTATCTACAGATTATTTTCTCAATTAATCAACTAATCATTTGCTCTGTCTATAGAGTGTCAACATCACAAGTTTGCAGAGCCAATGGTGACGTCTTCATATGTCTTGTTTTGTCCAAGCAACAGTCTGAAAACCAAAGATATTCAGAAAATATTAACATTTCAGAAGCTGGAACTAGTGAATTTTTGCTTATAAAATCACTTAAAGATTAATGGATCATCAAAATAGTTGCAGATTCATTTTCTGTCAATCAACTCGATTAACTGTTTCAGCTCTAATTTCAATACAATATTGTGATATGAGATTAGATAGATGTCTATGATCTTTGTTTTCATAATACTGTATTATTTACATAGATTAAAGGTTCTACCACACGGTTGAGTACAAGTAATGTGCTGACTGCAGAAGTCATATCTGTTTATTTATGCCACCTTTCTTAATGTGGTTTAGAACAAAGGACAGGAGGAACTGATTAAACAAAAAATAGATATAAGAAAGTACTCATTTATGATTAAAGTTTAGGATTTAAAAAAAAAAAAATTGGCAGGTAAGTTATATTTTTTTAATAATTGGTTTTAGTCACCAGTTTGCGTTGACAAGGTAAGAGGAACATGATTGCCCCCATGTTATTCACAGACATGTGCACCCAGCAGACCAGGGTCAAAGAGTGTTTACAAAACCTGATTTCTGTGACTGATAACTTAATCAGATCAGATCTGAATCACCCTGTCGCACTAAAACCTACCTGGTATTCCACACAGCCTGGTTTCAAAGAAACATTAGACACAACATTAGAAAGTAGATGAAAATCTATTTGGACCATGCTCTCCAACTGCGCTCACTTTGTTTTGTCAACAGACTGCATGTGTTGTGGATTCAGCATATTGCCTGAGTTTTATACAGTGTGCTGTGGCACTTCAGCAGATCCTTAACAACCAGCAGTCTGCCAACTGCACCATGAAATCCCCCAAACAGATACAAATCGACATACATCAAGTTTTCCTTAGCAGAATTACATTGGAAGACATTTAAGACATCATTCCAGGAGCTACATAAGAAATTTAAGTCTCTAAGTCGTGATGTATTCCCTCTTTAGTCATGTAGAGACTAAACAGACATAAACCTATAGTCTATTTTGCGTCATGGCTCATTGTTTGAAAAGCCACAGAGTCACTATTTCAGACTGTTTTAAAGACTGTGGTGTGGGAAACTGTGCAACATCAATAATTACAGTAAGCAGCCAGCGACAGGAGAGTAAAGTCAACACAATGGGACACCACATAAACAAAGAAACCCACTAAATCAGCATTTCATTTGACATGATGGGCCCTCAGGCAAACTAAAAACACAACACAGTCTTCATGTTGCCTGACAGCAAAACACCTCCCACTGTGTTCCCATTGTTGTCTCATCTTCTAAAGTTTCTCTCTTTATTTGTTCTTCAAGGAGACGGTGTACGCAGCCTAATACAAAGAATGGAGGGACTTGACCTTCAGTTTAAACGGCTCAAGGGCAAAATGCACAGCAGCACGACAGAGAGGTATCACTTACAGAAAACACATTACCTGTTATGAAACGTGGTCTTTTAGACTAATAAACACTCGCACCTCCATCCCCAATTCCACAAAGTCAAACTAGAAACCAACAAGGTGTCTTCCAACAAATAGATCATTAAAAAGGAATGACCATTTACTGCACAGACATACACCCGTATGAACACATACTTGAACACATAATTGATTTCAAATTGAAATCGCGATTTGAAACAATGCGTTTAGCAAATCGCAAAGGCTGCAATTTAGGATATCCGTTATGCAGCGCGTCTGACCCAGGGTTTAAACTATTGTGTCAATTACAAATTCATGCCGTCCTCCTCATGTGACAGTCATGCTCACCAATCAGAAGTGGCCCAACGTGACTGCAAATACACCCACCAACAACAAACATGTGAAACCCAAGGAAAACATTACATTTGTGGTGCGGAAAAATGGCCGCCGCTGAGCCAGAAGCAATGTTGGACAATTATGTCCCAAAGAAAAGCAGCACTTCGGTGGTATGGGAGTATTTCAGGTTTGAGATGACAGATGTGCAACTAAATTAGGTATTGTGCAAGGCCTGTCGTGGAACAGTCACCACATCACAAGGCAACACCACAAACTATATCAACACTTGAAAAGGCACCACCGGCAGTGAATATTGAACTGAAAAATTATATATCGCAAAACAAATCGCAGTATCTGTCAGAAAAATCACAATTAGCTATTTTCCCCAAATCGTTTATCGCTAATGTGCACACACACTCGGTATACTTTCCAAACATCTCTCCCACTGATTTTGGCTGTTTCACCTGCCTGCACATACTGTACCTCAAGGCTGTCCACATCTTACAGACCTGCTCTGCAATAAGTGTGCTTTACTTTAACAACCCCTTACAGTAATTATTACATGACAAGGTGAGATGTTGCTATTTCATAGAATCCTTTGATGATAAATTATGGCTTTAATCCTCGAGGACGGAGGAGTATGTACATATTTTCCACCATGAATTAGAAGCTATGTATTTTCTACAGGGAGTGGTCCAAATATACAATGTCATCTCATGCCTGCCAGCTTAGACATAAATAAACAAAGCAGACAGCAGCTAATTATGCTGATGAAGGAACCAAAAAAAGGAATATGGTAAACAGAAAGTGAGCAAGAAGCTGGGGGTAAAAGATGGAAGAGAGTTTGACATCTAAATTAAAGGATAATTCCAATTTATTACAACTTGGGTCTTATTTTCTATTGGCTATGATAACATTGTACTCAACAAAGAAACTGCCAAGATTTAGGAACATTGTAACAAAGTCCAAAGGGGCAAGAAAAACAAGTGTTTAGATGATCAGACAGGTTGTAAACAAGCCAAAAGTTTAGCCAGATTATCTAAACCATTTTATTTGGAGATCAAACAGAAACTAAGCACACCTGAAATGTCTAATAATCTATCATAGCACAGGTAAACTGTGTGCATGCACAACTACGGTAAATTCAGTAGGTGAAAGCTGAAGCAGGAAGTTGGTCTGTAAACAACACGGATGTTTACAACGGACAGTTTGGATCATACTTTTGCTATTTACCTTTGATTTCTCTTCCAAATAAGTTTAGTTAAACTGATCCTTTGACTGCTCCTGTTTCTTGACCCATCCAACTTCGTCTTAGCAATGCTGCTACATTAAACCAAGTTGTAATAAACCAGAATTATACTATAAAGCCCACAAAGAGTCTGATTTTAAATCTGGTTCCACGCTGGTAAAATACCTAGATTTGTGAAGGTCAACAAATCTCTTATTGAATAATTTATTGCTTCACTCTTTTTTACAAGCAAAGAGCATTATACTTTTAGTCATTTGAATGTCAATCTTCTAGTAGTAGTTCTTAAATACTGAGTTTATTTTAACTTTTATTACTCATAAAGTGTTAAGAATCTAAAATTGGCATTGAGTGCTTGATCAAATTCTTAAGTTTGTTCCCATTCTGTGATCAGATGACCTAATCTGACCTAAATCTGGAAACTTTTCAGATTAGGCTATAATTTAGTTCTATTTACCACTGATGCAATAAGCAGTTTGGCATATTTTGTCAAATAAAGAAAAAGGTTTTAAAAACATTCTATTCCCCAAACTATAGTATTAAAAAAGTACAGTATAATTTTGGTTTCAGCACCAAAACTCAGGTATTGTATTAGCATCTTTATTGAAAGGTTTCAACTGATATCCAGCCCTACTTAACATTTGTTGAAAACCTTATTTTATTACTGAGTGCAATATAAAGTCATTATTATTTAACTAAGAAAGGATCCCCTTCTTACACAAACTACATGAATAGATTCAACAGGGGATCCAAAAGGATTCAGATTCAATAAGCAGATTCAATACTGGATTCAGATTAGATAAAATGCTATCAAACCCCAACCTTAAACATGCAGTCATAATGTTCCTGTCATGTAGCAGACAAAGCATGGACACGGATCTACATAGATGCTAACACCCTGATTTCCTGACGAAGCAGTTCCTCTGAGGGATGCGCTTACAAAATCACATGATAAATTATCAATGCAAATAAACTGTTGCCTCCCACTGTCAAGGCTCACAGTCTGCCCTTTTCAAGCTTGCTGAGGTAAGCGCTTGACCTCTGTGTGTGTTTAGGCTGAAGACATTTCAATATCACATCCTGCAGAGTTGGGGGTGCACGGGAGAGTTGCTCCGCTGTTCAGTTTGTTTGCTCTTCTTTGTCATGTTATCATCTTGTTCCAAGTATTTGGCCTGTGTTTACAGATGAGGCAGCTGCGCACAAAAATAGACGAGGTGCTTTTTTTAACCTCATTACTTAAATGAGCACACTTGGGAATTCTTTGTTATAAACACACCACAGAGCAGCTCTGCATATATGCACCATAAATCCCTCTTAATAGAGATCCAATTTACCATCAATCAAACTTTTATGTGCAAAACACTGAGTTATATTCCTGTTTCTGCTAGTAAAACACAAGCAGTGGAGTTCTGGTCCCACAGAGCACCTGGCAAAGTAATAATACCGTGAAAAGTGCCTCTGTGTCGAGCCAAAAGTGGCTGTAGACAGTGTCAGAGGGGGAATGCCATTCATTTTAAGAATTCACATATGTTATTGCTGCGCCCCAAGGCAGGTCAGCCAATACTTGTGAACCACTTTCTCTTACATAAAAGCTAGAAAACAGACCGTGGATTGTTTTGTGTTGTCACTGGGCTGTAAAATCTGCCCCTGCTCCCATAGACAATGAATAGTGTACTCGGTTTGTTGCCACATTAGATTTTTGTGAGCTCTTGCACCCAAAAAGATGTTTAAATTCTGGTTCGTACTTGCTACCAGAGCCGGAATGACAACTAAGTTTAGCATTTTTAGCTCCTAAGTCAGCACCCCATTCATTGTCTATGGAACAGACCTAGATTTCAATGTTTTAGGATTTTCTTTGTGATTTCCAGCTTTAAGAAGGAGTAGAACAAGCTCACCAGCACTGAACAAACTGTCCTAGACCAGAAAAATAATATGTGTGTCTTAAATCAGTGGATCCAAAGGGGCAACTGTTTAACATTTTTGATAATAAAAATAACAAACTTCTTAGAAAGCAATAATGGTCCCATTGACTTTACATTGAGAGCAATATCCAGGCCTCAATTTCTGAAAAAAGATGAGATAAAAGCAATAAGATTTGTTTTGTGGAGATGGATGGAGGGTCCATGATAAGGAAGTGCTTGATTTATGATCTGGAGTGAAGCTGAAGCCTGAGCAGGAAATGAGTCTGGACATAGTTACTGTAGGAGGCACATTGTTATGTCTAAACCCAGTCAACCTGCCATGCCTGATGCACACGTTTGATAAAAAGGGAACTGCGGTTTTTATAGAGGACCACAAAGACTTCAGGGGGTATTTTACATTATAAAAGGACTTGTTTTGGAGACATACACTTAATTTTCCCCCAGTGACAATGTATGTTTTTAGCTAAAAGGGAACAACAGCAACCCCGAGGACTTAATTTAACCTTCACACACCTGTGCAGAGGGACGGAAAGACGTTTTATACTTTTAAGTATCCATAAACTTACAAAAGGCAGCAGGACACACATGTAGTTCTACAGCTACAGCTACAGCTACATCTTTACATTATTCTTATAAGTTAATTACAGTAAAAATCTAGCAAAAGCCTAACTTACCATGAACAGTGGAGTGGGCAGTCCGGGGCAGCTGCTCTGTTCTATAAAGTCTGCTGACAAAATCTGGATGCGACGGGTTCTTTGTCCGTTTTTAATTCGTCTTGTCCACAAACTCGTAACTTTAGCAAGATGTCTGTTAATAAAAATATATGTTAAATGTCTTTCTCTCTCTCTCTCTCGCTTCTCTTCCTGCCGCGGAAAGCGCGTTTGTTGTTGTGCGGGCAGCTAGACAGGCGGTGCTCGTGTTTAGAGACCAGAAGCAAGCTAGCAAGAAAAGTAACGACTACACCCGGTTACGGCTTTCAAAATAAAATAGCCTACTTATTATTTCCTCAAGTATAAATATCATAACTTGATTTTTCCTTCTCCGATTATTTCATTTGAAGGATTCTTTGCGGCATGAGAAGGTAAAAATATCCAGGATTTCACAACAAAGGGCATCTCATAACAAGAGAGATGCCTTTTTTTTTGTTTGGATATAATTGTTTTGTTATTTACTATGAAATGAAATTGTATAGTACTACTATAAGGTGTTTCCTGTGTATATGTTGTATATGGTTTTTTCTAATGTTCCACCCCTTTTTGTATTGTATAACAAGAATGGCTTGCATTTGTATGCCTGGCAGCTCTCCATCCAGTACTTAAAAAACTACAATTCCCAAGAGGTGGAGTTTCTGCCACCAGGGTGTGCACAGGTGTATTGCATGAGAATTGGATTGGTTATTTTTACCTGCCCGTTTGTTGTTGAATCATGTGTGCTCTGATGAAACTCTGATAAACCAAAAGCTCAAAAAAGTCTGGAAAAAATAAACATAATTGTGTTTTCTTGTGAGCCCTCAAATGTATCTCCCAAAACTGAAGTTGGGAACCACATAATCATGATTTTTACAAACACATGCAGGTTATTAGAAATGCATGTATAGGCCTAGTGAAAAACAGTAAATTAAAATTCAGTTGTTGTAATGGTTTTATAAAAAGTACTTTTTGCAATCAAAGTTAGAGAAGTCAGTGGTAAATATAACCTGCACCTATAGTTGTCAATATGTTAGGGACGCCTAGATAAAACAGTCATTATACTGAAAGGTGTTAGCCTACTCTTATTGACATAAATAGGGTAGACAAAATGCTAGAAAAACCTCTCAGTATAACTCAATACAACGTAACAGCACAAACTACAGCCTTCAAATTGACCATAAAGTTTACTCAACACCTCTCTAAAACAGTTAGCACAAAAACCAAATATAAACTGCCATTTCAAATTACAGAGACTATTATAAGCTACACAAAGAAGACTCCATGACAAAACATACAACTGAACATATAAGGATGTAAAATAGCCTTTAAGCTACAGTTGTGGCATATATATGCCTATATATACACACAGAAGTGACTTGTTCATGCAAAATTGCATGCTTTTATTTTGAACGCCAACTCGCTAGCTTCCGGTATTGTCCTGTCTGCGAGGTGCGCACCTGGACTGCTCTCTCTCTTTCTCTCTCTCTCTCTCTCTCTCTCTCTCTCTCTCTCTCACACACACACACACACACACATACACACGCACACACACACACACCATTACCCTACAAACACAGTGGCACACTTTTGCTCACAATCTGCCCTAAAGCCAAAGTAAGGTCAAAGGTCTACTATAATTAAATGATAAATTGAATGATAAACACTATACAAACTATTCATTTCACACAATATGTTATAAATATGGTAGAGACAGGGTCATTATTAGGGCCTATTAGACATAGATTATTAATATTTGAGCTGTGTCCAATAATGGCTGAATAAACTGAACCAGTGTGATTGGCTTGTAAAGGGATTACAGTACAGAGGCCTCTACAGCACAATGCCTTGTGATGAAGATAAAGTACCCCAGATTCCCAGCCTGTTCCAGCACAACCGGTTCTTTGCTCTGTATTCTAAATATGTAGAACGAGGTCGTACCTGACTAACCTCAACCCTCTCAGGCAAGCCTTTCTGCTCCAGAGGAGTAAAACAAGGCTATACATAGTCCCACAGAGAGTTTTTTTTAATCGGTGGTGGTGAATGTCACCATGTTTTTTCACATAGGCAAGAAAATGAGATAAGAAGCACTGCAATAATTAAAGTTCCCTTTTAGAGTTGAACTCTGACTGACCCACATACCATAAGTCCACATACTTCTAGTACATACTTGCTATTGTATAGTTAACATTAAATCAATCACATTCACCATACAGCATAGTCCAGCGTTGTCATTAAATAATTCAGGCCTACAAAAAAAGTACAAAAAGTACAAACATCACTAAGAGTCTACAGCCATGCTAGCACGCTTTTAGCTAAATGCTAACGTTAGCATGGCAACATGCTCACAATGACAGTGCTAACTTGCTGATGTTTAGCAGTTAGCATGCTAACATTTGCAGCTGAGGCTGATGGGGATGTCTTTAGTTTTGCAGGTATTTGGTCATAAACCAAAGTACTGGACAAATAAAAATTTGGACCTGATGATGGCGCTAAAGTAAAAGTCGGGGTATCACAAAAGTTATTAAAAATCATCTGACGTGGACATGAATGTATGAACCAAATTTAAAGGAAATCCATCCCAGAGCTGTTGCAGAGCATGAAAAAAAACACAAATGTCAACCTCATGGTGGCGCTAGATGAAGAGGTGATCAAAGTTATTACAATTCATCTTCTGGGGACCATGAATGTGTGTACAAACTTTCATGGTAATCTATTCAATAGTTTCAGCAGAGGTGGAAGGACATGGAAGTGAACTGACCGACATGGCTAAAAACAGATGATTAAAAGCACAAAAACTATAGTGAAATAAAAGACACAAAATAGAAAAGGATAATATAAACAAATAAAACAGATAAAGCATATTTCGAAAACAACAACTTAGGGCTAGTATTAATAAAAGGCTTTATTAATGTAATGTATACACAAAAAAACATCCCAAAAACATTGACATTGCCAAACATGGATTAACATGACCATTACATTTCTTTTAAATCTATGCCTACTTTTAACATACTTAGTATAAAAACTTTCTGCATGTAAAGCAGCAGCAGCTAACAAAATTAGCATACCTCTGTCAAACACAAACACACACACACACACACTCCTGTGTGTTTGCCTAGGTTGGCTTATTCACTTTGTGTGTATGTGGCACATTTTGTAAGTTTTCTTTAATTTTCAAAGGGCTGAGATCCATTTGCAAGGAAATTGGATTTGTGAAGCTTTGTGGGGCTCCAGCAATCAGGCCTGATGGGAATGGAGGAAAATTGTCCCGCGCACTTATCTGGCCACTAGAGAATTTGAGAAGAGTTGTTACAGTAATTGATAATCGTGTGTGGGTTGAATGCAGCGTGTCAGTTGATAATGACTCCCAAAATCAAACCTCCGAGTCTGCTCTTCGCCACTCAAGCATGGGGACATTGTGTTCCCTCTGCTCTCTGCTTCTGGCTGGGCCGGGGTGTGCATGCCCAAGATGCCTATCATTGCCCAAAGCCGCCAGCCCATCTGCAATTATGTTGTGTTGGCTGATAATGACCTCCCCCTCTGCGTCCACTGTGGAGCTCATTTTATTCATAAACATGCCGGATGGAGATAATTGGTGAAAAGTAATTGGTCAATGACGCTGCAACTCGTTTCACTCAGAAATGGCCCCTAGATCTCCACTAGTCCATTTCCTGAATGTGAAACTGCAGTAGCTTCCATTATGCTACATCAGGCAAGTGCAGAGGAAGCCAGGAAAATACAATGTTATTGTTTTCCCAGAGATCATGTACTTGCTTGATATTCCCATTTGTGCACTTTGCATTTGATTAACATGATGTACAGTATTTCCTGTAGAGTACACACCAAGCTCCCTTTGCTTGTATGTCTTTATGCATGGACCTCCACACGTTTCTTTCATTGAGTTATTCAACAGCTACTCTTCTCTCAGCATTTTTACTTTATGTGTTTGCAGGAAGAAAAACAATAAAACTGATTAAAAAAAATCTTATTGTCAGCAAGATAAAAAAAAAAAAAGATCTATGAAATATACAACTGCAAAGAAACAAGTAAGCACTCGCACCCAAAATCTCCAGCAGTAAGCACAATAGAATCAAACTGAAAAGAGTTTAACAGAAGCAAATTGCATGAATGACAATCAGGGGGAACAAGGGGGAATGACCTGCTGATGTCTGTTTTACCTTGATCTGTTACTCTCACAGTGTTGGGAGTCCAGGAGAGGAACAAACAAAACCACATATCATGTGCTTTGTGCTCTCTGACCTGCCTCCGAACCCAGTGACTTAGTAGTAAATAAAAAGGTTGTTACAATATGAACCAGCAGATTATTAGTATTTACTTAATCAAACGTTTTTATGTGGTTGAGTGATACAGCTAACAATGTATGCCATTAATTCATATGACTAGTTTAAAGGATAATTCCACTTTATTACAACTTGGGTCCTATTTTCTTAGTCTTGACCATCATTCCCATCAGTTATGATGACATTGTACTCACCAAGTTAATTACTGAGATCTGGGAACACGACAGCATCAATACAACAAATTCCAACAGGGCAAGGAAAAAAGGCATTTAGATGATTAGACAGGTTGTAAACAAGCCAACACTTCAGCCAGATTCTCTAAACTTCTTCATTTGAATGTAAAACTGAAAGCAAGCACACCCAAAATGTAATAATCCCTTGTTGCACAGGAAATGTGAAAGTTGAATCAAGAGGCTGGTCTATAAACTGTGATGGATGTTTACAACTGACAGCTTGGGTAATCATTTCACTGTTCACCTTCATTTTCTCTTCCAAATAATTTTTGGGGTTTTGTTTAAAACCTGTCTGATTATCTGACTGTTAGTGTTTCTTGCCCTATACAATGCCACATAGCTAGTAAAAGCGTTTTCTGATCTGATGCCCCTATCAGAAGGACAACATAATGTGTCTTCCTACTGTAATCCTATATAATTGCTAAAAAGAAAATTAATACTTTTTATGATGTGACAAAGCTATGGGTGAGGTTTGGTTAGGTTTAGGAACAAAAACGACTTGGTTCGAGTGAAAATTACTACATCATTAAGATTAGGGGACCTTCGTTGTTGTGGTTACAATAATGAATATGCGGTTCAGGTTATGGAACGATCGTGGTCATGTTTCAAAAAACATAACTGTTGGTTGGAAACGGGAAAAGTGTTGAAGTCCGATGTTTTGTTGATGCATCCATCCACCCCGATCTTGTGATGTCACCTTACTTCCTCCTTTGGTTTTCATAATTACTACGGCCAATAGAAAGCCTTGTCATTAGAAGGTAAACATATACAAAGTTTTGGGGCACTGGCTGAAACAAATGATGCTGTCGTTCTTCTTGGGAGGGCAGTCTCCATTTGATATAAATGATGGCCAAAACATAAAAAAATAAGACCCAAGTTGTAAGAAACCATAATTTTACTTTAAAGAGGAGGGTAAAGTCACAACCATCTACTTTAATCGTGAATAAATGGAAGCTAAGCTAGTAAGCTAGGCTAGGCTAAAGCTAAATTAACGAGTCTAATGCTAAGATTATATCAAAAAAGAAAGGTAGAAAATCTAATATGATATGCACTAAGTACAGAGAGAATAACAGAGTAGATACAGAGAAGAGTGGAGATTATTGTATGTTTTCAGCAAAGGTTGTGAGCTGTAGAGTTTCTCCTGATTTTATTACCTGTCTAGTGTGCTAAGTTGACCAGACACACGTGGCTGGTAAAGAATTATGGGTGCTGTCTTTCCAGGTAAGGTCGTGCCTGTGCATTTGAAAAACACAATTTGACATTTATGACAGACTCACCTCACTTTATTACCAAAAACAGAGCTGATAAAGAAGAGGAGCTGCGAGATCAGCTCAAATTAAACTTAAGTTTTGTTCACCATCCACACCTGATGCTGCTGTGATGTTGCTCCTGTTCAGAGGCTCGAAAGGAGCATCTGGCCTGACAAGACATGCATTATTCTTTCTTTGCATGCTTTGAGAACAGATGGATAATATATCTATTAAATTATCATGTAAGTGTTGTCTGATGTGTCATTTTTATGCCTCAGCAAACAAACAAACAAACAAAGTCTTTGAAATCTGGCATAAAACACAAAATTGTCTTAAAATCTTTAAAAAATGATTTGGTTGTTATGTTTGAAAATGTAAAAGTTCATTCAGAAAAATAATAAATAGAGAGAGTACAGAAAATTGCAATGTCTGATGATGGTGATGGTGATTTAATGACAGTCTTGATGGACAGCAGCTATAAACTGTATTTCCATGGAAGCTGCAGAGTCAGCATTGTATTTAAAGAGTTTGTCCGTCAGCTGAATGGAGCATATGGTTTTTATGCTTCTCCTAATCAAGGACAAGTCGATTATGGATCATACTTCCATATGTCCTGTAATAACAAAGCAATCAGCAACCGTCTACACGTGTCCCTCCTTGTCTTTACTAACCTCCAAGATACGGACGTTGCACATGAGTGATGTGTGAAGCATTTCTGCAGGTAGTCTGCAGTCAGAATAGCCTCAAATTTATAGTCAGAGCATGTCACTTGATATGAATATTAACATCTTTGGCATGGTTCCATGTTGGCTCTGCGTGTTTATTTTCTGCATATTTTCAGCTTCTTTTGTGGTTACTGGCCGGAGCTGCCAGGTGCCAAAGACTCCCTCAGCCATATAATCTGGGTATCACTGTGCCCATGGAATTGCTTTGTCATTTACTGAATAGTGCACTCACTTTGATTCCCATTATCAAATGCTGTTCTTTTGTAAGTAAGGAGTTTAATTAAAATATGCAATCACTTCATGCAGAGTATGAGAGGAATATTCAGTAGATCGCCAGAAACTCTGTTTCTCAGTCTGTTTTCTGCACACTACCAAAACTGACAGAAAATGGTCTTGAAATTATAACAGCATTCATAAGTGACTTAAAGAACTTAAGACTTAAAAAAATGTATATCGATGGAGGATACTGCACTGTTAGATAATCAGATTAACTGACCATGCTTATGCTGATAATGCTTCAATTAACTGCTGCACTGGACAATCACTGGCTCTGGTTTTCTGCACTCAGGCTTTCATGAAGCAGCCGGTCAGTGTGTGCACACAGTCTGAGAAGATTAGGCAGAGAGGGGCCTCTTTTGAAGGTGGCCATGCAGACGGCTAATTTGAGAGTGAATGGGCATTTTCTTTGGCCTGGCTGTGGAGTATGCCTGGTTGGCTGGGCAAAGCTGTCTCCATCTCCCTTTCTCTGTCTTTCTCGCTCTCAGAGTGAATTAAAAGAAAGACTGGTGTTAGGTGCTGGAGCCCTGCCAGGAGCCTCACTTATCCCTGGTGTAATTCTGACCACTTGCTTTAGAGGAATGAGGCCCTCCACTCATTAAAAACAGAGATGGCTGCTCCTCAAAGCCCCATTTAACAGTTTCCTCGACTATTCCCTCCACCTCAGACTCCACTTTCCTGACCACAAACTCACCACTCCTACCACTGTAATTATGTGCTTATTGCCACCCCACCTGCACCCTCATTTAACCTCTATGATTTTTCCAGCATCCAGAAAAACCAGAACTGCAGAGTAACATGGTGCACCCTCTCCAGCCCCCTCAGGGCTCTTGAACAGCCTCCACACCCATGGTGCCAGGGCAGATTAAGCCCCTCAGCATTCTCTTTGGCCAGATCTCGGTGTTACATAAGCCCCGGGCACGCTGGTGTCTCTCAAAAGCTTTCCCTGTCGTGTTCAAAAGGCAGAACATGGCCAGTCGAGCACACTGAGACAGCAGGTGTTTACAGTACAGCTCTGTCACTGGGGGTGGATGGTCAGCTAAAGGCCCGTTGCTAATGCTACATGACAGTTTAGCATTTGAGACACGAGCACATGGTATCCTCAGCGTGGCTCAGGATCAGGAGGGCCACGTTAACCGGAAAAGTAACCGGACCTGCAAGGATGCTGGAACTGGTGTATGAGTGCACCCTAAAGCAGTGCATGCTGGTTGACCTTTAGATGTTTGTGGGTGAACAACTCTACCTGCCACCCACACAGAGGTAAAGCACTGCAGGTATTCTCGCAGGGGCTCCAGCTCACATTCAGTACACTCAGCTGCACTCTCGCAAAGTGTGACTCGCAAAGGTATTTATAGTTCAAAGCCACTAAATTTACTTTGAGTCATACATGTACTAAGTTGATACACTTAGTTCAGAAGCAGAAACAAATTGTTTTTAATCAAGTATTGCGTATGCTCAACATCGTACCCACTATAAGTATAACACAACACTGATGTATCATCCCCTTTTAAGTTGATATGGCAAACTGGTTATCAAACAGTTGCTTATTTGCACATTTAGCAGATAAGGAGCAACATTAGCATTAATTTGGAGTCATATTTGAGTCCACCTGATCAATTTAAGTCCAATATTCACTCTCTTTTAGCTCTGTTTTTGGTCTCCACCAGCTCCTGAGATATCTGGCTATTTAAATGCTTCACTGTGTTCACAAGCTAGATGCTAACTTTATCCATTACAAATGTACTACTAGCCTGACAAAAACAAATTCTAGGCACAATTTCCAACTAAGAAAACAACAAGTGAGTTGGACCTTGTGTTGAGAATTCTTTTTGTCAAGCTGCTGTTTCAAAGGTCAAGAATGAACTCTCAAGCTTGGCTAAAATATTTAGTTTGTTTTTTGGAAAAAAAAAAAAAAAAAAGGTTAATACCACTGGGCATTGTAGTTTTTATCAAACGTTACTAAAACAGGAGTAAATAGTGCATTTTTTGGGAACTATTTTCAGCCATGGATTAACACACATTAAGTGATGTAGTGAGTATTTATGGCAGCAGGACAGTGTGTGTCGGATTGACTCACTATAAACTACAGTGTATTGTATGTGTTCATAGTAATGAAGGAACATGTCACCCAGTGCAACAGTGTGGCTTACTGATGTGTTTTTAATAGGTTTTGGACAACAGTGGCGACCTATGGCACAGAGGAAGAAGATAAATCAGGCTTTGGCCTCACAGTTTTGGTCTTTTCATTGGATTTGTTGGCAATAAGAAAAATGTAGAATAGCGTTAGCCTTAAGTTTAACATTAAGAGCTGAAACACAGGCCTTCTCCTGGTCTGGGAGCTGAGAGGGGAGGATGTGCACACGGTTATTAATATACACAGTGGCAAGCATACTGTTGGGTAATGTGGGTCAAACGTGCAGAGTGCACGTGAGTAACTGAAGCAGAGCAAACCCTCCCCTCATGTCCTGATATTAAGGGGATGGTGGGGCATCTTGAATCAGCTTTGAGTCTGAAACTGCCTCTGATTGGTCTGCAAGCGACGTCTGAGTGTCCTCAGCATGCTCTTCTTTTTTTAATACTCTTTATTTATTCAATTGTGATCCCTTACAGTAGTTACTTCTCAAGAAAAAAAAGGGAAAAGACGTATCAAACAACTTGGGAACATGGGAATGTTATTATTTATGAACGTTTCAGACTGATTGTCTGTAGAATCACTGTATCCAATGCAAAGACATGAGCCTGGTAGAAATACTGGGCCCCAGTTTCCCACTTTGAAGGATAAGAAAAGTTACTGAGCTTGTTTCAAAAGGAGAAATTGTAATGTGACAGACACCGTGTTCAGATGAACTTGCTCTACATTCTCACTGTACCCCTCCATGCACTCAGTGTTCTCCCAGCATGTTCTGTCACACTTTCTATTTTAACGTCAGTCTGGGTCAAATAATGATCTCACTTTCGCTTTAAGCTGCTAAATTTGGGGTTTATGAAACAGAATCAAAACTGAGTACCAGAATGTTTAGATAAGTCTCAAATGCATTTAAAACTCAATGAATTACAGTTAAGAATGACACTTGACACTATTTTAAGTGTTGTTAAATGCAATTAACCCCATTGAACTGGTTCACCAAGCATGCTCAAACAAAGCCATTTGGCTTGACTTTGGCTTAAATGTCTTGACCTTGGACACAGCAGTTGACAAAACAATCGCAACTCCAGTCCCACCCTGTGAGTGTAGGCTATTTGGTCTATTAAGTGTGTGTGTTTAAGTGTGTTTATCACATAAACAAAGGTGCACATTGTTCACTGCTTACTAAAGAAGAGGGTATTGGTGTCATCTAAATATTTCCTGTCTATCTCCACTGTACTGTAATAAATAAATTCAATAAAAGCAGAAATTCATGATAAAGAATGAATTTGTTATTGCATCAAAAGAGAAAGCATCCACTCTCATATCTATGCTAAATATGAAGCTACAGCCAGCAGCCGGTTAGCTTTGCTTGGCATAAAGACAGGAAGCAGGGGGAAACAGCTAGCCTGGCTCCAGTAAGTCACTGCATCCAGCTCAGAAACATAACCACCTATAAAACCACAACTTGTCGTTTTTACACTTTGGTTTTTGTACAAATCAAACAAGATATAAATAGTTTATTAGTGAATTTTAGAGGCGCTGGTAGGAATTTTGTTACCTTTGAACAGAGCCAGGCTAGCTGCTTCCCTCTGTTTCCAGTCTTTAAGCTAAGCTAAGCTAACTGGTTCCTTACTGTAGCTTTATATTTACTGTACAGACATCCAGAGAGTGGTATCGATCTTCTCATCTAACTCTCGACAATAAAGCGAATAAGCGTATTTCCCAAAATGTCAGACTATTCTTTTACATTTAATAAAGAATAAAGATGCTTTTTACTTTTTGTCCAAGAGAATACCCACTATCATAACCATCTTCAGCTGAAAATACTCTGAATATAATCCCATCTTGGACGTTGAGTAAAATCCCTTTGCAGCGCCAAAGCCCCCCCGCCCCCCAGCTTATTAACTCTGATTGAAGGTCCTGAAATTACCTCCAGACTTGGTCAAATAGTTGGCTTAATGAAGGGCAGCTAATGGGGCAGAGAGCTATGCATGCATGTCATGTATCCATGCGTCCCATCATCAGCAGTGCTGGGAGCGGCTGGGGCCTTGAGTTCATTTTTCGCTGACTGTTATACTGCCTGGATCTTTCCTTGTTGGAATCTGTGGAATCAGTTTATGGAGTAGATGTATTTCTAATACTCTTCATTATGACATCTGATCGTGATGTTTCCAGTGGATTTTAGGTCATATCCTCATAAGAGAAAGGATTTATCTGCAGCCGAAACATCTTTTCTTAGATTTAATTCATATCCTATAGCATGTTAATGAAGTGGAATTCTTTTGGTCTCTGCACAATTTCTTTCCTTCATGATTAAGAGCTGCGTAACTCAAGTTGTTTCATCTTCTCCCCTCTCCAGATGGCAGCTATTTGAATAGGCATGCAAAGCTCTGATCAGCACAGGCCATTGAAAACAAAGAGAACAATCAGGAGTACTCTGACGTACACAGCGACTTCAGTATTTAGCCTTTTCGTATATTTTCACCACCGGTTTACTCTGTGAAAAGAAATAGAAAACTTGAGCTATTATCTTTGAAAGCTTACTTGGATGGAGCTCAGTAATGCTATAAAGTATGAATGACAGCTACAGAGTGTAAACACTTGTATAAGTTCTGTGCATCTGCATGCATTTGTGTCAAACTCCTTCATTCCAATTTTTGTGTTTTTTCCTCTTTTGAGGAGCTGGCAGGCGACAGAGCCGCCATCATCTGGGCGCAGTAATACCTCAAAACACAAAGAGCCCCATTCAGAGGACTCAGCAGCCATATCCCACACCCACACAGTCAAGAGGACACCCAGACCCATCCAGCACACAGCCTGGAGTCATTATGGAAAGCAGTGTGTACTTGCACCGCAGTAAAACATTCACAGGAAAACATTAAGCATTTAAGGAAGGCTCGGTGAAGAAGAAATGAGAGCAAAAGGATGGAACAAAAACCTGGCGATCCCCACATCTGTCCAGGAACTGTCTCCCTCCTGCCATCTCATCTACAGCGATTTACGTTCATCAAACATACACAGGAATTATTCCCACAGCTTACAACAATATTTTACAGTTTCAGCTATCCGAGGAGCTCAGGGGTCCACATACCATGTGTAAAGTGAGTCTGGTGCCAGGAGCTTCCCTGGACTGGTCTGTCAGAGATGGAGCCAGCAAAGTTCTCTGAGGCAGACAGAGAGGCCCCAATCCCAGTGAACTCTAGACAGAGGCAGGCAAACAATGGCAGAACAATATTAAAGGGGAACTCCAGCAATTTTACACATCAAAGTCAGGTCTTGGGGAGTACTATTGCATGTGTGAAAAAAGTTGTATAAAGCCTTTTGTGGCTGCGCAAAGTCTGATAAAATTCCTCAAGTGAGTCACCTGAGTCAGCGTCGGTTGGGGCTGAGGACTACAAGTTTGAAAATGAAAACATCTGGGGGTGTGGAGTTAAAAAGAAATGAGCTTACCAGACCTCTGTAGCCCGCTCCTCATCTCTACTTGAGGCTAGAAGCTCAAGGCTACATTAGCCGCTACTAGCATAACACCACTTGAATCTCTGACCCAGCTGTCGGCGGTCACGTTGCATTGTGGGTAATGAAGGCGCCAGGGTTTGACAAGGAAGTTAAATGTGTGGAATGAAAAATATGACTTCTGTTTCTGCGACAGTCATCTTTGGTTGATGTTTCATGCCTCTTGCTATGGGCTTGTTTCTGGTCCATGAGTGTCTTAATGAGATTCCCAAAGTGCAAAGATCCTTAATTTTTTAATGAGTGTGGCTCCCAGGGTGAGACAAAATGTTCTGTGTGGATGCCAAGGTTGAAAATCATCAAAGGCCCTGATATCAAACACACAGGCACTTTCACATTCCCACACTGAACCGTTCCCTTCATATCATAAATCTGAAATTTATTTGGCTTCGCAGTGACAGTGATGAAATACGGCACTTCAGCCATCAATATATCCTGCAGCAGCCTTCAGCGCAGTACAATGCAGACTTTCTCGCCTCTGAAAGCTGCTGATTCCACATGTAACCCCACACCACCAGTGCAAGCGAGGCAGGGCAATTGACTCGACCCATTAAATATTCATATGAAGATGTTTTGAAACACGTCTGCATTTATTAAAAGTCACTCTAAGTCTAAATAATGGATTGGGTTATGGGACACTGGAGTCTGACAATAAAAAGAAAGCATTAGACAGGTGCATGAAAACCTATAGAGCCTCATCACCTTTTTAACATTATGTGTAATCTGACACCACTTAATTATCAGTGTTAGGTGGCAACAAAGATCTCTGATGTTCTTACAATTCACCAATCTAACTGAAAGATTTATATGAAAAGCAATCACACAGGGGGACTAGGGTGTTACTGAACAGTACAGTCTTGCTAATATGCATGATTGTGCACTGTCACACTTGTAGTTATATCTATATCTATAAATCACACAGACATCTTGGACAAATTTCTTCAGTGTCACTACTGAAGCCTAAAGACAAAACTGAATCAAATACATGTGTTTAGCAGTCAGCCAGTAAATAAAGGCAGTGATATTTACTGTGGAGGTTTATTCTCATCAGATCTATCTGAAGTGAACTTAACTGTCATCTATGAAGCACACACTGCCCCCTGTTGACCAGAGATGGAAACACAGAGAAAAAAGCAGCATCACAAGCATTTTATTATATACATATGAAAAAGCAGTCAGTAGAGAGCACACTATGGTGATGTGCAAGTGCGATAGTGTTTTTCAATGAAATAGTGAACATTACCATGAACACAATAGCTATTGGTATCACAGTTTAGTTTTTGAGTCAAAGAACAAGTTAAGCAGTATTTTATCAACCCTTTTAACAGAGAAGTCAGTCTTAATATACAGTAATCCCTGTAGAATATACAGTAGTACCTGCATAGAAAAGCTTTACAAACTGTACAGAAGCTTAACAACACTTTACCATCATTATTTCACATTGTGGTTGAAACCAGACCAACTGTTCTTTGTTCCTTTGTTGGATGTGGAGGTGGTAAAACTGATCCACAATCAACAGAGAAAATGATCCATACTGCCTATGAACTGTATCCATTATTATTCCTTCTGCATGCTTTCATCTCCAGTTGCAGGATTCTTAATAGTTCGTGGAGTCTTTGTTGTTTTGGCCGCTTTTTCTGCCTTCTCTTTTTTAACTTCTTCCTTCTTCACCACCACCTCGTCATCTGGCTTGGTGGTGACCTTCCTCAGCTTGTGCTTGCCCTTGATGGGAGCTGCGAAAGTGAGCGAAGACTTGATGAAATCCAGCGGGAAGATGCCCACGTCTCCGTCGAAACGGTTCTTGGTCACCTGCAGGGACCTGCGGCCGGAACACGTCACCAGCTTCTTCTCCTGCAGAATGAGGACGTTGTCGGCCTCTTGGCTGGCCTGGAAGGGTCAAGATGTGTGTTAGTTATGTCGAATCACTGCAGCTTTGCAAAGAGGGTCAGGACATATGTATTTTTAATGATAACGTAGAGTCAATGAATGTGTTTATTAGAGATAAGATAAGACTACTCTTAGCTAAATAAATAGCACGACACTTGTGAGCAAATGAATACAATGATGGCCAAAATTAATAATGGCTAATAACAGGTTTCCCAGGTTTAGTCAGGTTATGTGTAGCGGTGTATCTCATTTTTTATTCTTGCGTACATATGAATTAGGATAAAATCATTGAAATTGTAATTCCTCAAACAGTATTGTATGAGAAGAATGCCATATTATCTTATTTCATTTTCTATTTTTTTTGTGCCATGACTTTACACTACACAACCTATTATTTATTTTCAATTTTGTATTTGATACATCATAACAAATTGCACATTTATCTTACTTACTTACTCATTTTTGTTCATTAATTATTTTTGTGTTCTGTCCTCTCCCCTAGTCCTCTTTAAAAATTTAAGTGTACTAAATTGTAAAAAAGAAATAGTTTAAAAATAAAATTCTAAAACTGATTTTAAATCAAATATATTCATGAACTACAAATGGAATCTGTCACCGTTCCTTTAGTGTCCCTTTCAGGTTAATCAAACTTAAAACTACTCAATATGCTGCACAGTTTAGTTTAAAACATTCCTGTCTTACCTTTGCTGAACCAAAGATGGATGCTGTTTGCAGTTCTCGGTCATCCTCCTCTTTCCGGGGGTGAATGATCAGAGTGACGTGGCAGCTGCTGTTGGTAGCAAACTTCCTGAATGCTCCGATAATGTGGTCCTGGACTGCAAACCTGGACCACATCAAACATCATTTTTCCCATATTTGTCACAGACATTGCACTTTAAAAGCATTGTGCCTCATGAAACTGATATTCATTTTCATTTGACAAATAAAAAACAAAAATAAGTGGAACAAAACTACATTCAGATTTCACTGTTAACATTATAACAAACCACACAGCCCAACATGGGATAGAACTTGTTTATCTCCCTATTTGTCATAACTTAACTCTTACTCACTTGTCTACTGAGAGGTTTTCCTGCCCCATCATGAACTGCAGGTTGTCAATGACGACATGGTTGATATCATACAGGTACACAGCATGCTGCATAGTGTCCAGCACTGTCCTATAGAAAAGATTGGAGAAGGATCAGACCAAAATGATTCACATAAAAATGCTGCTTTATCACAAATCTTTATTACACTGCAGGTGATTAAACAAGTTAAGCTCACACTTAACAAACTTATAAACTTTCCACTTGCCATAGTTATAGTAAAACTTTCAAGTATTTCAGACAAGTACTGTAGCTTTATTGCTGCAACTAACCATTAGTATTTTCTCGATTCATTCTTTGGTCAATAAAATGTTTTAAAAAATAGTGAAAAGAGTCCAAGGTGATGTCTTTAAATATCTTGTTTTGTCCAGCCAACAATCCAAAACTCAAAGATAATCAAGTAACAATGACATAAAACAGAGAGAAGCCGGAAATCCTCATCCTGCAGAAGCTGGAACCAGAGAATGTTTGGCATTTTTCTTTTAAAAAATGGCTTAATCGATTAATAGATTATAAAAATAGTTGCCAGTTAATTTTCTGTTGATCAGCTTGATTAAATCGACTAATCATTGCAGCTCTCTTCAGCTTAAATTTTAACAAGAATTTGAAGCAATCGCTGGCATATTCTTACAGCTTCTGTTGCAGTAATTCAGTTGTGTTACTTGTTGATCTGTTCTTACCTGGCACTCACTTAAAAGGAGCAATTACATCATACTGATTGAGATTAAAAAGAAGATGTTATCCATGCATAAAGGTCAACTAGCTGGATTCCTGAAACACTGATAAGACTTACTTGATGTTCTGCTGCCCGTGGAACGTCATAAAGTAGAGCGGCAGCTCTTCAAACTTGTCTGCCCAGAAGTCGTACTGCTCCAGGTTTTCCTCCAGCCTCTGCATGGCAAACTGTGTCAGCATGATCTTAGCCAGACGCACGTTGTTGATCTCAAAGCTGCCCCATAACGTGTTGACGCCCTGCATGCAAAGGTCCAGGGCAACCTCACTGATGAAGGTGGTCTTCCCACTGCCAGTAGGACCTGGTAAACAGAGAAACATAGACGTTAAGATAAACTACAGATATTTGATTGTAAAGTGTGTAGAGCAGAGAAGAGATAATGACATGCACCAGTGTTTACACCTCATATTCAAACTCATGTCCAAAAGATGTGGCACACAGCCCTGCCTTCCTGCCCTGAGTATATTCTTTTTCAGGATCATTTGATTAAAAATAAACTGCTGTGGCCTGCTCTGTGTGTGTGAATGTTGTACTTTTTTAAGTCCAATTTTGCCAATCTGTGATCCATATATAAACAAAGATGGTAGCTGCAACACCAAACTTGTAACACAGAGTTAATCACTAATGGAAATAATCGTTAGTTGCAGCTCTAAACTGATTGAAAATACCAAAATTAAGTTTTTAAAGCTGACCTAATTCATTTTTTGGCCACTTGGAGGCATTGAAACAAGCTGAAAACGCAACACTGACTTTTTATCACCTAATTATTATATATTTTCACCAGCTAGTCGCCAATTTTGTCTCTCTGCCCTTTGGTAATGGGCAGGTAGTGTTCAACAATGCTTTTTTTCTGCTACCTGCTGTGGAGGCCAGAAAACCAAACCAATGAGCTGAAAAACGCTAAAACGCTCTGTAGAGCAGAGGGGAACTGCAGAGTTGGCTGATAATTCTCTGTGGGTTCATCACTACATATGACACCTTTCACATTACACATTTCATCATTTGATCCACTGTTAATATAAAATATTGAATAGTGAATCTTTAATGTTTTATGATGCTAAAAAAGGTATGTTTACATCAGTATTAAACAGGTACGAAGCAGGACTATATTTTTATTTATGATTACTTGAGAAACACATAAAATGCTTTTTTAAATTACTGGTTGGGCCTTTAAACATCATATTTCCTTTTACCTGTGAAAACAGTCAGCTCCCCCTTGCGGTGTCCCTTCAGGATCCTGTTGAGCTCCAGAAACCTCGTCCACTTGACTCCAGCCACCTGCTCTGTGTTCACCAGTTCCCCGTACACGTCCTCTCTGAGCTGCTTGAAGGACACTATGGACTTATGGGCCGCTGGGATGGAGGATTTGATGATGTGGCTGAAGTTCTTCCCCTGGGCCAGCGCCTCCACGGGACACGGCCGGTACTCCCCGGGCCGCACCAGCGAACAGCGCCTCAGGCCCAGCTTGCGTGAAAAGATCTTTGACGCCTCCCAGGAGCGAATGTCGCCTCCCAGCCACAGCGTCACGCGCTTGAACTGCTCCAGGTAAGGCAGCAGGATCGGCGGAAGACAGCTGACCCCGCGTGGAAGAGCAACACTGGGGAGTCCTGTGGCCTGGCTCACAGCCAGAGTGTCCAGCTCATGTCCAGTCAGCACCACCTCGGAGTCCATACGGCCCACCAGCGGGAGGCCAAACAGGTTGTAGTAAGAATTACACTTTGGGACTGTAGCTTCATTATAAGTAACTTTCTCAGTGTCTGTGCTTTGGGCGGAGAGAAGCTTCACCCCCTTTAGGGAGGAGTCGGGTCCACCAAACCAGGGGAAAACCAGACTCTTGGTAGGCTTGAAGAGTCTCACGCCAAACTTCTTGAGGGTTGTATTAGAGACCTTTGTGATCTGAAACAAACATTGATAAACCTTCATCAATAATTCTGTGAAGAAAATAATCTTCAGATGTTATAATATGTTCTCTGATTTCTTCATGGTGATTGTACCTTTTTGATTTACCTGGCATTTATTAAACTTTTAAATCTGTTATGTTTGATCTTTGATAATCACACCAAGGCCTCCTAGCAACTGCAAACAAATGCAAAATATATATGTCAGTATGTTTTATAGGATTGTTCTATTCATATTATTTTGTCAAAAGTTCTTTCTTGTCAGCTCCTAGCCTTTTTATTGGCTTAACTAGTGTTTTTCTTTGTTTTTCACTGTCTTGTTTATTGATTGTGACTACTGCATTTTATTCAGTTCAGACCTTTGCAGAATTTAATTTTGAAATGTTCTTTGTACAGGAAGTTAAGTTTTATATTATTACTCAAAATGACATGTATTTACAACAATTACAGATCCTTCCTAAGAATGACACAAGATGGACAAAATAGATAATATATTCATTTAAATAATGTAAGGCTTGTTTGCCTCTTCCACCTTTTATCTTCTTCACATATCTCCTTTCACTGATAACTATAAGCTTATTATGAAGAGCTATATATGGATTTACTTTTGCTTTTCTATGATTGTGATGTAGATGTGATGGTGTCTGGCAACGCTGTTGATTATTCAAACGTATAAATAGAAAACCCTAACAAATGTTTGGGATAAAAACACACATGCAATCACTCATGTTCCTTTAGCTACACCAGCACGTCTCTCACTAATTCACACTCAACAATACCTGGAACATGGTTTTAATCAGCTGAGCCTCGTCCTCAGGGAGGTCAGCGAAGGGCACAGAGCTGGACCAGATCCTCTGCACCTCCCTCAGCTCTCTCTCCCTCTCCTCCTGCTCCTCCACACTCTCTGGATACCCAAGCAGCACATGGGGGCTGAGGAAGTCCTGCCCATCGTTCCGCATCACCTCCAGGCAGTCCTGGAGATCCTCCCAGCTCCCTTCCACCAGTGTGTCTTTACACAGAAACTGTCCGGTGGTTTTGTCGATGAACAAGGAGAAGCTGTCATTCCTGACAGACGAATCGACAAAGATGCTTGGGATGTGGAGGCAACTGTAGCCATCGTGGATGGGAATGTCTTTGGAGCGCAGATACTGTTTGATGTCTGTGACTGTGATGGGGCTCACAGGAAACTCCACAGTAGACTTAGCATCCTTTTTATAAGCCCTGGTCCCACTGTGTGCCAGGAAGTAGCCTTTACCCTGAAGCTGTAAACCACATGAAGCCACGGGAGGCCTGTGGAGGAGACTCTGAGTGAGAAGTCTCACACAGAGGGGTGAAAAGTGTCTTTGGTGGAGAAGCCTCGGGGCTGTCACCTGCAAGAGACAGGTGGTGCCCTTCAGCAGCAAGCTCCTCCACATGAGTTATCTGGTTAGGTCTTTGAACCTGCAACAGGCATGAAAATAGGAAGAAACATCAACCTAATACAAGTAACACAC
The DNA here is from genome assembly GCA_008360985.2 of Macquaria ambigua. NCBI lineage: Eukaryota > Metazoa > Chordata > Actinopteri > Centrarchiformes > Percichthyidae > Macquaria > Macquaria ambigua. The sequence continues at coordinate 57,085 of VMKM01000558.1, read as the reverse complement.
AGCAAAGTTACAAAGATAACGTTATGTCTTGGGTGGCCCATGTTAACGTTAGTCAAAGACAGGACAGTGAGGCAGAAACCCGTTATTTGTTATTAAACGGACGTTGACTATCCAAAAGAATTAGCCTGAATATGTGCGAAGCCTCAACTAGGAATAAATTAAGTTTAATAAAATAAAAAAAACACATTAAATCCAGCTTACTGGCTCTACAGCGTGCCCTCATTTTCCTCCATGCTCCTCTAAACCCGGGCTTTTCGGTGCGTTTTCAAAACAAGTCTGTGTGAAACATACGGCGGAAGGTACCGAACTGCGTGTGTTAATGCTACAATTAAATGTTCCCTTTTTAATACATTTTAAAGCTTTCCATCTGTATTTTATGAAATTAAAATCACATTCAACATTTTAATTTGCTGACGAAAGAAGTCTTATTATGAAGTCGTATTTTCTTTAACCGTCGTGCCCCTTGTATGTTTCACTCCGGAACCTAGCCGCGACGGACCGCAGTATAGACATGCCCGTGAAGTCGTCCTCTATGTATGTTGATGCTATTTAACGTCTTTAACGGGTTGATTTTTGTCCAGCGGTAACAATATCTGAATTATAATACAACCATTGGTTGACGGTTAAACGATGACATCCAGGGGGACACCGAGTCGCTTCCTTCAAAGCGTTCTTCAGAACGGTGTCGGTCGGTACGTCTGCCAGCTCAAACGGATCTCCATCATCTTCTCCAAAAATGCACAGAGCTCGTTGGGAGTCAGGTAAAAAAAACAAGCTGTGTGCTTAAATCAAAGACAGTGTATGTAACTTAGTATGGATTATGTGTAGGTGAGAAAGGGCTGTGATGTGTTTATGTGTACATAATAACAATAATTTCCACTCAGTCAACAGCAAAAAAATGGTGCTAGAGTATTTCGAAAAATATACTCAAGTTTCACGTGAAAGTCCTGCCTTACTTAAGTAACATTGCAGTAGTATTATCAGCTTTCAGCAGTAATAATTATACAACACTAACACGGGCAATTTTTCAGTATAATGAGTACTCTTACACGTTTTTGACAATTGATGAATCGTTTAAAGCCGATTTTTCAAGCAAAATTGTTCTGGTTCTAGCTTGAATGTGAGGATCTGTTACTTTTCTCTGTTTAATATCATTGTAAATTGAATATCTTTTGGGTTTGGGGCTTTTAGCTGAACCAAATTAACAATTTCGAAAGTGTCATCTTGGGCTTTGGGAAATTGTAATGGACATGTTTCAGTTTTCTAACATTTTACAGACCAAATGTATTAATAATCAAAAGAAAAATAATCGGTTGCAGCCCTTATTATTATATATTATATTATTTGATTTTTATAACTAATGTATGTGTTTGCAGCATTTTAATGTTGTAGCTGGTCGAGGTGGGGCTATTTGTAACTACTTTATATACTGTTGGGTAGTTTAATCTGTAATTTTAGTTGTTGATCATATGTTTTGTAGGTCAAGTCTTTATCTGCCAAGTAGCTATAGCTGTCATGTAACTATAGTTTAGTAAAAAGTACTTTTATTTTTCTCTGAAGTGTTGTAGATTTGAAATATAAAGTGGCAGAAGATGATAATACTCAAGTGAAGTACAAGTACCTCAAAACTGTACAGAATGACCACTGCATCCTTGCCTTCTTCCCTTCTTTTTCAGGGAGTTTATTGAAGAGGGAGTGGTGGATTATGCCAAGAAGAACCCTGCTACTGTTGTGTACGTGTCTCCTCAGGCATGCAGGATACCCAAAATAGTTGCAGAATACTGTAAGTGCTCATGACTTTGTGTTTTGATGGGACATCTGACTAATTCTGAATTTCTTTCCTCATTATAGCACACGTTTTATATATAGAATAATGCTTTATTTTACAGGTACTGTAATATTTCCTTGAAAGTTTTTAGGAAAGAACTGTGTAATTTGGTACTAACTACAGGAAAAATAGAGACAGAGTTATGAGTTAAGCTAGTTGTGTTGAGTTTATAAGCAGTTGTTGATTTCTTTGAAAGGACTTCTAAAATCTTCATGACTTGAAAAACATAGAGATCCTTTAAACTCAAGTTAATATTCATTTATTATTGTACTCTCCATATATGTTGAGAATTTACAGTCACATATCAACTCCTTTCTAGGATATTAAGCTTAACTGTGTTACCAGATTAATACTCATTGCATTATTTTCCTGTGTTCTCATTCAAGTTTTATTTATGTTCAGTTTAGTGAACTATTTAGTTACAATACATACTTTATTTTATTTCACCAGGATAATTCAGTCAGTATCAATACTGATACTTACATTAAAACAAACAATAAAACAACAAATAATGACAAAATCCTTTTTTTAATTATTATTATTGATATTATTTAAAAAAATGAAGCTTCTTCTGAAGCAAATTGTTCTATTAAAAATATACTTTGGCCATGCTAAAACATCAAAATGCTACTCTTTCAAAATCATAGGCATACTTTACAGTTGAAAGGTCAGGTTCGGGGTTATAATCAGTCTTTTGGTGAAGTGTGTGACAAGCAATACATGTATGTGTAAGAAACATGAAAAGTGAACTACAGTAAAGTAGTAATGGGATTATATTTGTTACTACTCCTAGATACTGTAGGGGGCAGTATAACACAGTTTTTTTCTGAGACCTTTATTCAGGTAGAATGCCACTGGGGGTTTCATTTGGCTTAGTTAAATAGTCTCACCTAGAATCATATGTTCTTGTTGACACGGTTACATTTCACAATAGGCAGGTTTCTCAACAAGAGAATTATGTACTTGTCACTTTTAAAGTCACTCCTGCTTAGTCATTTCCTCTTTTTCCTTCCTGCAGTAAACGGCAACATGAGGGAAGAAATTGTCACGAGCAAAACATCTCCGCAGATTTCAGAGCTCTTGACCAAGCTGACCAATCAGTCTGGCCTGGACATCATCCGCATCCGCAAGCCCCTCCACACAGACAACCCCAGCATCCAGGGCCAGTGGCACCCATTCACCAACCGGCCCCCGTCTATCGGTCCCATCAGACCACAGAAACAGGACGCTGAATAAGGACTAACCTAAGTTTAAAGGCAAAAAGTTTGGATGTTTCCAGAACATTTGTGCTTAATTTCTGATTCCTCTTGCAAGATATATCCTTTTGGAAGTGTCTGCAGTCTAAATTAAATCATGTTTGCAGCAATTTTCCAATGTGTTTGTTGGATAATTCTACAGAAGACCCCTCTATCCACTGAATATTTTTCACCATGGCCTTCTGTCTGGTGGCCGCAGCAAAGCCACTTTAGCTGTGCGGGAACACAGGCACACAGCATCAGCTCTGAATGCCACATTTGAATAGACTTTACATGAATCCTCGAGAGGCTTGTCAGCTGGCTTATTAAAAAGCAGATAACTGTTTTTAATCTCAAGGTTATTTGAAGATTTGTGTAATATAGTGCAGCACTTCGAGAGCAGATGTATGAAATAAAGAAAAATATTTTTTGTGCAAATGCTGGCATTGGTGTTTAAATTTAGATTTTCTTTTGAGTTGTGTTTGAACAGCTTGTCAGAAGAACATCAACAGAGCAAAACTGATTGCAGTCACTGTCTGCATCATTAAGTTTGACTGATTTACCTGCAGTTAAAATACAACACATATCAGATGTACACCTTTTTTATTTGTATGACACGGGGAATGTACATGTTTTTACAGTTTAATACTGCGGTTTGAAGGTTTCCTCGCTGCACAACCTTAAATGATCTTAAATGAACATGACAGATGGTTGTGTGATAGCTTGAGGGACTAGTCTTAACCTTCAGCACAGAGCTGTCCTCTGTATCGGCTGTCAGAGGAACAGAAAACTGACACTCCTCCGGTGGGTGAGATTTGTTCAAATTCAACAAGACGGATGTTGGTAAAACTACTTGCTGCTTTCTGTGCAGTTCTCACCCTGAATTCATCATTTCTGACTGCAAAAGGCATGCTGGTTGACCCTGCTTTCCCTCCACAAATGACCTCGGTGTTCTCCTCAACAAAAATACATCCATACAACCAAGTACTAGGTGTTGGATGAATACAAATAAGCAGACTTGTATGGAGTGAACGTGAGAGGTGCCCCCAGGACAGATTGCTTATTTCTGCTGACTGATGGATACCAGTCTGCTGGCATATATAACTCTGGCCGCAGGAAAATGGTTAGGCTATCTGTGAAAATGTATGTAGAATAAGAGCGTGAGATGACTGCAGAGGATGGTGATGAGCGAGAGACAGGGGAGCCAAGCTCTGCAGTGGGACACTGATGCTGATTTCACTCATTTTCTCCCAAATGTCTGTACTTGAGTTGCATTTTTGATAAGGGTGTGAACTGTCCCTTTAACTTACCCTCAGACATATAGACTGCAGCTACTTTGTCACTGCTTAGCCAAGGGACAGTGTGGCGGCGTTAGCTGTTTTAGCCTGTTTTAATAAAAGGCATGGAATAAAAACATTAGCTGATGATGCGCCAATGTTTTCTGTTGTTTCATGCTCACTTCCTGCGTCTTAATTTATCTATGGCACCAATTGCAGATATCAGAGCCACTGTGTCTCATCACACCCGCTCTCCCCAATGGGAAGTGGCACAGCTAGACCCACGCTAGGACATTAAAGGCTCTAAATAAAGATGCTGTTGCTAAGTTACTGCCTTGAACGCTGCTCTGAAAATGGTCATTTTATCCCCCCACCACCACCACCAAAGCTTATGTTATACCTCTGCTCTGTCAGAGTCGTATGTAAATGATTCTGGGATCATGTGGGCTCCATTCCCAGTGGAGGACAGTGGCCTTGTTGCTTGCCACAAGCTAAAAACAACCGAGCATCATGGTGTCTTGAGAATAGGATTTGGTGTGAACATGTTTTGCATGTCATTTCCTGACTTCCCCTCCGGGCTGTTGACACTGACTTCTTTTTTTCCCAAGCTGAACATATTGCAAAGTGTTTTTTTTTTAATCTGCACAAAAGCAAGTGGAATTCTAACGAACACAAATAAATAAGACATGAGAGACAATATTAAAAAAAAAGTCCTTTGTGTGAACAGCTCAGGTGGTTAAACTACTTTACAAGAAGCACAGAGGTCACTCCAGCCAGTTATATTCTGAGAGATAAGTTCATCTACATAAAAAAAAATCATACAGACAGAACCAACTTGATGGAAAGTGTCACAGTTAACAAGGGTATATACTACATGACCTTTAACAAAGTACTTACAAAATAACAGTGCAAATTGTGAACTCTTTACACCAGTTTCTTTGGCCAACACCTAGAGGAATAACCTACATAAAATATACTGCATCTTGCATATTGACACAGCAGGATGTAATTAATGTTACTGAATTAGCAAAAACAAGTGCTTCACTGTGGGTGGGTGTACAGCAACAAGGTGAATGTAAAACTGGTAGCAAATATGTTAGTTATTTTTACCTAAAGTCCATAGCACAGTATACAGTGCAGAGCCAGTGTCTACTGTGAATAGATTGTCCTTACGTGAGGATGAAGCAGCAGCAATGGTCACAGATTCAGATGAAGCTTTCAACATGTTAAGGATTGTCCACGACTTGATGACAACTTTTATATATTACAGGGTTAAGTACAGTAACATGTTGAACTCAGTGGATACTGCAATCATTTTACAAAGTTCAAACTTGCAATCAAATGCAACCCAACAAGAACATTTCTTTACAACTTTGATTTAAATAAAATGAAATGCTCACATGAATCACACCTATAAATTGGCATGGATCAGAAAAGCATTACTCTGATAATGACTCTGATTAACGAGCCTCATCAATCTTTCTGACCACTGTTTGTACATATTTAAGCTGTCTGATTCTTATGAGAAATGTGTGCAATGAAAATCTCACAAATCATAATATGAGCTAGGAATGTGAGAATAACATATTACATTTACAACATCTCTAATGTTAAACTAATGCAGAAAATCCAGTTGTTTCACAAACACAAACTCTAGAGCTCTTTGATCTAATTGATTACGGGCCACGATGGCCATTTGTAAACTCAGCAGGGTCCTTGAGAGAGAGTGGGAACGCGAGCAGAGAGAGTAATAGATGATACTGTCATGCAGAGCTGATTAGATGGGAAAACAAAAAAGGCTGCAGAGAGGGAGAGAGGGGAGGAATGAAGATGGGCAGGAAAACAAGCACAAGGGCTAAAAAGGCTGAAAACATGCAAGTGCAAAGTAGCTTCTGCCGACAAGTCACACAATTGTATCGTCATCTGTTCTCTGCATGGCTAGCCAGGACACACAGGTCAGGTCGAATGGCCAGACAACACTTTTCCACATGAACAACAGAGAAAAATACACTTCAATATGTAACCTCAGGAGATCTTAAATGGTAAGATTTCGGGAATGTTTGGGGCGGTAACCCACAGATCACTTGTGCCCAAATTCAATTTATAACCAGATATTTCCCACAAGTGTGAAAGGCTGTGCAATAATACACTATTAGTTTAGTGGGATCTGAAATGTATAGAAGCAGGTCATCTGCATATAGCGACATTTTCTTTCTCCACCCCAAATAATGCCCATATTTGGATTCAACCATAAGGACAAACAGCGACGGTGAAAGTGGACAGCCCTGGCTTGTGCCACGGCCAAGAGGAAAATATTTAGAATAACTGTTATTGGAGCGCACACACACATATGGTGAGGAATATAGCAAGTTAAGTCAAAGATAAAATTCTGATTCCAAATTTGCCTCAGGTTTGAAATGTGTAAGCCCACTCCACCCAATCTAAAGCTTTTTTGGCATCTTAAATCTTCAAAAAAAAAGGTCTATTTTAATAAATTCTCTGATCTTTTGACATAATGTATAACAGAATAGACTGTAAGCCAAGGGCTAACAATTTATAGTCTGCATTTAGTAAAGAGACAAGCCTATGGCTGCTACACTGAAGCAGATCTTTCCCCTTTCTTAATAAAAGCCTGAGACTGAGGCTTGGCATAAGTCACAGAGAGATGGCCGGATTGAAAAGAATCAGTAGAAGTGGGGTTAAAGTTTCAGTATGCTTAAAACTAACCAGGTCCGATCATGTCTATAGGAGTAATTACCTGTTCCGAATGACCTAAATGAATGCTGTCATAGAAAGGGACAAGATGCTAAGATTTGTACAAAAAGGGATAAAAGACAGTCTCTCCTCAACAATATTCATGGTGTTGCGTTCGGCTGTTCACACAACAAAATTTGCTGTGCAAGGATTGAAAAAAGAGCCTCATACGCAACCAGGTAAGTGCTTTGTTTGAATCACACTGAGGCCTTTAGTCAGACCAGGACATTTATCAGTCTGCATAGAGTCCATTTCCTGGACTATGTTCTCATCAAAAAAAGGGATTCAGAATAAAGTGGCTTACAAGGCAAGAAGACCTGCAAGTGCAAAATAGCTCCTGCCTCCTTGTATCATCATCTGTTTCCTGCATGGCTAACCAGGACACTCAGGTCAAATGTTTTCTGTCTGCTTCTACCTGCAGAGATGACAGCCCTCTGTGCAAACAGACAAGAAGCCCCCGTCCTCTCCTCGTGGACGCGAGCCAAGTGCTGCTGTTGCTGTCAGCGACGCTCTGACAAACGCACGCTGCGAGTCACCACGGAGGGCTGCTGCTGAGCCACCGCTACAAGAGCTGACTCAACACTTTGCTGGAAAGACAGATCTTTATTTACCACTGGCCGTGACACGTTTACAAACCACTCAGAGATTCATTTCAGTCACTTCCCTCTTAAGTTATACATGTGCTCTTTAATCATAGCGCTGCTCGCCTTGCCAAGGAAATACTGTAGGCTCTGCAGCTCGTGTTGCTTTGGCATTGCTCTGATGTCAGGTAAACACTGAGGATGCCTTTGTGGGTTGCCATGTGTGAAGGTCTTCTCTACTCTGATTTGGCAACTTGCCAGCTCAGGGGCATGAATATGGACAGTACAGGCAGTGTGCTTTCACTGGGGTCCACGGGATGGGGGGGCCCTTAGAGAGCGTGGGCCCTCTTACAGTGTGTTAGCAGACGGGCCTTTGCGAGTCAGAAATACGCCTGTGTTCAAAGAAGAACTCACATTACACCTAAAAACAGTGCCATTTGATTTATATGCCCTCAAAAAGGCAAACTCATCTCATGGTTTTAAATTTGTTTTTGGTAAAATAGTCAGTAGCAATCTATAACAAAATGATATGCTTATTTTACATAAACTATAAAAACTATAAATAAACTATAAAGAAAAGTTTTCAATTAAATGAAAAATGTCTTATTTTGTTTGGTATTTTTGTCATATACAGATATGCAATGATGATTGCTGGGTAATATGTATGTTCATGTTGTCCAGTAAAGTCTCTATTTGATCATGTGACCAGACGATACCATTTACGGTAGCTAGTTTAGGCACAAAATCTGTCAAGGCTGACAAGTGTGTGTGCGCTCCATAAGTAGTAACTAGCGTGCATTAGGGCCCGTCATGATAGCGTGCACTGGGGCCTGTCGAAACTACCTTATGCCACTGCACCAGCTGCTTTTTCACGGCAGAGGACAAACACAAACCTGTGTCTGTAATTCACACTAGATGAAAACCATTGTGTCTCTTTGTAACATCGTTTTGAAAGAATCCAGTGTTTTCATCTGTCTTTGAAATAGTTGGCATGAAACTATAGTCTTGATGTTTCACCATCCAAAAACAGGGCTTCAGTCTGACAAAGACAAAGTATAGCTATGTTTAGCTGTATAAATATAAAACAGCAAATAAGCATTTTCTTTACAGTATCTCATCCGTTTGTTTTTAGTGTGTTGTGGTTTCGTCTCAGCCTCCTGGGCCCTGAAGTCAGTCTGTGGTCTTCAGTGAATTCAATCAATCTGACCACATACTAACTGACTCCGTTAATGGTCTTTAATAGACTACCCAAGCTGCCTTTCATACAGCTGTATCTCTTCTCTCACATAGATGCTAAAAACAGAAAGACGGCAGGAAAAGAAATCCAAACTGTTCGAGAGTTTGCTACAGGTGTTCCCATCGGCATTGGCACAACACACTGCTACTATCAGCTGCAACAGTGATGTAATTATTGCAAGTTACATGAGAACAGAGGAAAATGAAGAAAGAGTGGTTTAAATAAATTGAAATGTATGATTTGTCTTACCACCTGAGCTCTCATGCACTGTAACAGAACTGGCTGCTTACTGTAAAGTGATACTCCACATAAAATCTATAATATCAAACAGGCACTGTTACATGTGGCTGTAAAACGGCTGTAGTTTGCTCCTTCACAGAGAACAAAAGATGTAGTCAGAATGAATTCATGACAATTAGTCGATTAATCTGCATTTATGAAGAAAAAATGCAAAACACTCTCTGGTTCAGCTTCTTAAATGTGAGGATTTGCTAATTTTCTCAGTTTGATATCATTTTGAATGGGATATTTGGGGGATTTAGGCAGTTGGTCAACAATACCACCAATTTGAAGACATCACCTTGGGCTATGGGCATGCTTCACTATTTTCTGACACTTTTTAATTAATTAAAAACATAATTGTCAGATTAACTGATCATAACTAAACAATTGTTAGTTGCAGCCATACAATGGATTCCAATTTGAACAAGTTTTCACTGTTAAAAAAAAGTGGTTAAAACATCAACCTTCTTATGGCATAATCTTCTTCTCTGCTTGTCCATCCATATCTTTCTTGGACGCTTGCATATGCTTGAGCTTGTTTTAAAAAAGATACTGTTATGATAAGTCTTTTAGCAGTCTGTCAGTTTGGTAGTTAGTGCATTTGTCACACGTGGGGTGGGGTGGGGGCCTCTAGCCACTGATGCAACACATCTGGAGGTGCGATGCTGGCCAATTCATCCCGAAAGGATGAATTGTTTGATTTGTTGTTTTGGACTGTGTAACATTTTGTAAAGTTCCATCCTTTTTGCTCATAAAAGAACTGAACTGCCAAAAAAAACAGAGGAAACCAGAGGAGGCCTACCAGCTGAAACAGCTACTATCACCCTCAGCCTCATAGACGGACTTTGCACGGCGTTGGTGATACAGTCCTGCGACTACGGATGACTTGCAACTTGCAACACGCAGGGCCCGGCTCTCAGGTTGCGGGCATGTTAGGTGGAAGGTAGGCCAGTAGTGTTAAGCCATGTAACAATGCACAACAGATATGATTTTGGGTGGAGTATCACTTCAAGCTCCATGGAGGGGTAATATTACATGGCACTAAAAACATCCCAAACACTTCCACAGTCTCAAAAATATGTGATCACCTCCTGGCCTGATTTTTTCTTTTTTTTTTTTACCCATGTCCCATTTTGCACCTTTGCCTTTTTGTGTCTTCTGACCGGCATCTTTCACAAGCCTCCAGAGAGTCTACACCGAGGTAGCGTCATTAGGCTCCCAACTCATGGTAATTTTGTCAAAGTGCAGTCTATAGCCAAATTTTTCACAGCTCCATTTTTTGAGTAGCAGTCTCTGGTTAGTGTAGTCCATTGTTGAAGTGAAATCATGGGCCATTTGTCATGGGAGACACAGGAGGCTGCACATTTCAGATCAGGTTAGGACACGGCCTGCAGGTACTCTGACACTGGATAAATAACAGCAGCGTTTGACACAACAGTCAGTTCTCCCCACAACTACGGGTCGCCGTTGGGGTAAAAATAAATAACTGTGGGACAAATACTGAGAGCGGCGTCCTAGATGGAGCTCTCATCAGGCTGCATCAGGTCCAGCTGTGTGTGTTTCCTCTTCTCCAGGATCCTGTTGAGCTCCTCTGTGAAGGAGTGGTAGAGCGGCGACATGCCCTCGGGGTCGGCCTGCCTCAGCAGCACGTAGCTGTTCCCGTTCATCTTCCTCAGCACGCTGGGCAGAGTGGCTGACAGCCCGTTGGCATAGTCCATGTTGGGCAGCGGAGGTGGCATAGGAAGAGGAGGGGCTGGGGGAGGTGTTTTGCTTGGAGACATCTGGCCCTCACCTGGAACTATCTGGAGGAAGCCATCACCTAGGTCCCCAAAGGTTGGCACCGAGATGGACCGACGACCATGGCGGCCGTTGCAGTGGCTGGAGATGGTTTTAAGTTCAAGATGGGAGCTCCGTTTTCTGCCGGAGGCCCCCAGGACCTGCAGCCCCTGCTGGGAGAACTTTCGGTTATGAGGGGCCCGTCTGGTGCAGAAGCTCACATAAAGCAGCACCACAGTCAACACCAAGCAAAGCCCTCCGAGAACCGCCACCAGGGAAATGTACACAGCCTCCATGTGTCTGTAGGTCTGGAACTCAGGTCCTGGAGGCAGCGGGACAGGAGGTGAGGGCAGAGGCTGCTCAGTGGGGCTGCTGGTGGAGAAAACAGTCGGGCTGGAAACTGTAGTGGGGTCCGTCGTGGCTGTGGGCTCCACGGGGAAGTACAAGTCTGTGTGCACCCTGACTGTGTAAAGATAAACCAGGACTGAGACGGAGTTCTCGACAGCAAAGCAGCGATAAGACCCGCTCTGTTGGGAAAGAGCTCCGATTATGAGGAGGCCATCTGTGCCGATGCGGTAGCCCGAATTGAGGCCGTATCCCTGGAGTTCTTTGCCGTTTAGCGTCCAGCGCGGAGTTGCCAGGTTGGAGCGCAGTTCGCACTGGAGTAGCACATCATCGCCCGACATCACAGAACGCCTCCGATGCACCACTGAGAAACAGAAAGAGAGCAGAAGAGACATGAGATGGAGCTAACAAGAGATGAAACAAGAGCGAGATAAGGCAGAGAGAGGGAGACAAAGGGGCGGAGAATGTGAGAGAGACAGCATGAGAAAAATGCAGCAGGACAGAAAGATGCATATAGAGCGAGATGTCAGGTCACCGAGGTTACGTTTTGAAAGCGTAGGTGAGCAACCTGTGCGGCTCAACCGTGCAGCGTCACTTTCCATCACATTTCATAAGCCTCCTTAAATGTGGTGAGCCCTGCAATGCAGCCAGCACGCCCGCCTGACCTCCAGCAAGAGAGGAACTGATTAAAATGTGTACGCTGGGACCTGGGGGATGGGTAAGGAGCGTACACCTATGAAATCCCTTAATAGCTGTTAAATGCTTGAGTTTTCAGGCAGAGCAAAGACGAGTGTGTGTTGGACTGTTTTCACCTCATAATCTGTGTGTGTGTGTGTGTGTGAGAGAGAGAGAGAGTTCGGCTAACTAATCAAGGGGAATGGATGGGAGGTAAAATAAACTTTCTCAAAAGTAAAAGTGACGCATGTTACATAATGGATGAACAGTATGTGTGTGTGTGTGTGTGTGTTGTAACACATACCATTTCCTGAATTCTCCTTACAGCCCCTGGTCCCTCTCAAGACATCCTGGGTTAGGTTTGACCTAAGATAGGGGGATTTCAAATTTAGTTAAAAATTCAAAACATTTTTATTTAACCTTTATTAGATTAAAAATTGCTTTTTCAAGTGAGTCGTGGCACCGATAGGCAGCAATAACAACGAGTTACAGGCAAACAACATAAGACAGAAAACACAGAAAAACAATACCCTACATGGGACTTTAAAACAACCCAAGAGATTTCTAAAACCATAAAAATAACTAATCTAAAACAACACCTTAATGAAGTGACCATATCAAGATTCTAAAATACCCCAAAACATCTGCAGCCAGAAGAGAGCTTCAGTTTCTGCAGCAAATCCAAATTTAGCAATTTTAGATCGAACTGCAGAAGGTTCCAGGCAGAGAGAGCAGCATATGTAAATGTTTTTTTTACCCAGTTCGATGCAGAATAGAAGAAGTAGTAAATAAAAATCCTGCCAGAGCTTCCCCCTCTGTCTCCACCTCCATATTTCAACAACCTCTGTGAATAAAAACACTAGAGAGCAGACTTTTCACTCCCCTTTAAATAACTTAATTGTTTTATAAATGAAGTAGACATTGTGCCATATTAACCAGAGAAGTGTAAGATCTCCCATTAACATTCAATTATCTTGCTGCTCTCTCTGATTGTGATGCTGCCCCCAAACAAATCCACAGGAGAGGCTGATGTGTCTGCTGCCCTGATGGAGATTAAGATGTCTGCTACGCACTCATGCAGAGTGAGTGAAGAGAGGCACAGACAAGAGGGAGCCAAAGTAATGTGTCTATGTATTTGAGTATGTGTGTTTTGTTTGGAAGGGGCTTATAATAAGCACTGGTTAATGAAGTTTGTTTTCCACTGGATTTCATTTTACAGGATTCATCTAATATCTCACTAAGCAGTGGGGGAATGTGAATAAGTACATTTACTCAAGTAATGCACTTACTCACACACAAATTTGAGGTACTTCCATTTCATGCCACTTTATACTTCTACTCCACTACAGTTTGGGGCAAATATTGTACTTTTTACTCCACTACATTTATTATTTAAAAGCTAAAGTTACTACTAATTTAAATTTTACATAGAAAACATATGATAAATTATGCATTGTTATAGATAAAACTACTTAACAGAATATAAAATATTTAAAATCAGCTCCACCTTGACCAACTACAACAGTAAAATGCTTCTTACATATTAATGCATCAACAATATTAATCTATTCATATGATATATAATATTAAAACACTCACATTGGGCATTTTTCTGGATTGAGTACTTTTACTTTTGATATTTTAAATACACTGTGCCGATAATACTTACATACTTTTACATAAGTAGCATTTTCAATGTAGGAGTGCATTAATAATTAGTGCAAAGTTACAGAGATGTTTCCAGGAAACTCCTTGGAAATCATGGTAACACTTTACTTTAAGTCCCCCTATTAAGCATTAATATTATATATACATGTAAACATGCAATACATAGATTATAACACATTATAATGTAGTTGTAAGTAGATATAAGTGTTTACTAATGTACATCTACAACTCCTACTGTGAGCATACACACATAATGAATGACAACATAGTAACTCATAGTAACTTACAACTCCATTATAGTGTGTTATAAACCATTTTATTAAATGTTTGTATACTGCTTATAAATGCTAAACATGGGGACTTCAAGTGAAGTGTTACCAAAATGATTTGTAAGTTATGGATCTGTGAAATAATAATAAAATAATCTGTAAACAGTGTTATTTTACTTTTTACCAAAAAAAGAATAACAATGTCAGTCAGTTTCACCATTTTTGCTGAGTTACACTCAACCTAAATGCTGATTCAAAGTGTGTTTTCAAATCTGAATGTGTTTTTTTTGTTTGTTTTTTGTTTTGGCTAATCATTCAGAAGACGCTCCTGCCGAGCTGAACAGAGCTAATAGGGAAAAAAATCCAGGTCGACTACATTGTCTTAGACCTGCTTTCATAGAAATTCTGTTGGAAGGGAAAGTAAGCTGTATAAATAATGAATCAGACTCTGGTATTGCTGTTGGTCCCAGAAGAAAGAAAGAAACATCAACCAAAAAAATGTACATGGTGTCGAAATGATTCGTCTCTCTTTGTAGGTTTATTACTCATTTCAAGAGGTTATATTAAGATATAATAAATTATATTAAGAATGTGGAGACATTTAACACTTATTTACTCTTGGCAGTATTTGAGTCTAATATCTAAATGAAGATATACAATGTAAGTATATTTTTTACCTGAAAAATGCTAATTTTCTTTAATTTACAGAACCACAGTTTTGAACATTTCTATGGCTGTCATTCAAATGCATGCAGTAGGAAATAGAGAAGAAATAGAGGAAAAGGGAGGAAATGAAAGGCACCAACAAGCAGAATAAACAGGTGGAACTGCAGAGGGGATTTAGGGAAATATAGACTCAGGATCTATGATGAAGCCATGCAAATGTATCTGTCTCAGGAAGAATCTGGTTCATTTTCTGCCAAATCTCCCATTTTCCAGTCTTTCTCTACTCTCTTTAAAACAGTGTGAGTCGCTCGGTGTGTTTGCCTCCTCGCTGGAAATGTGCATTTGCGTCTGCATGTGTGTGCATTTGCTAGTGCGCAGGTGTGTGCGCCCTCACCTGTGTGCACGTGAAGATATTTCCACACACACCCTCCCGTCCCAGCCACAGAATGGGTCTCTGGCAAATACGCAGTTGTAACAGGAAGTGTACCTCTGACAGGCTGACATCGGCACCTGCACGACTCCAGAGTGGGAGCCAACATAGATACTCCGCTGTAAAACAAAAGACAAATAATTCACCTGTTCCTTCTGTATTTGCATGTAACTCCCTTTTTTTCCCTTTTGACCTTTAAAGCATAAAACTACAATAGGTAACACAAGTATTGTAATATAAGAAGCATATTTGTTGATTAATCATCAATTACTGATGGATTTGGAAATTTGGGAGGAAATTTCTGTTGGTTGCTGCAGATTAGCTTCACACCCAACACTTATGCAGTTTGTAAACACTTTGGCACTGAAATATTCTTAAAACTGTTCTAATTCACTAATTGATAAATAAACTAGAATTATCGTTGTACGCCTCCGCCAACCAGTGATGATTCCGGTGAATATACGTTGTTGAACTGAGAAACGCCTGGACATAGTTTTATATTTTTGCCAATTTGGAGCTTATTCTGTCAGTATCAAGTGTTATACATCATATGATTCAGGGGAACCTAGTCTTTCTTTCTGCTGCAGTGTAAAATCACCATCATGCATCACCTTTGTGTGAGCATACCATATTTGATAGATAAAAAAAAAAAAGCCCAGTGAACAAAATGTGTGTTTTGTTGAATAACTCCATAGTCAATCTGGGAATTATTGTTTTTTCAATGTGAAAAGCTGTATTTAGGTGTTATGGAACTCCATGTGAAGAAATACACCTTTTCCTCAGTGAGTTACAGCCATTTATTGGAAATCGTCCTGGGCTTTTATTCAGTAGACAATGTGACAATATATACATTTTGGTGCCGTATATTTTCGTCAATATCACCTCTGAGAGTAAATATCATTGTAAATGTCAAAGTGTTATATATTATTAGAAAACAGACAACCTAATCTGTCCATATATTTCCATCACAGGGCCAATCACGTGATGGCACGATGATTGCAACATTCAAATTGCCTCAGAAAGCTGAGAATCTGGCACAATTTAAAGCTTGTTTCTATCCCAAAGTTATTTAATGTTTTGTAGAGCATGTCTAGTGTAGCACCGATGCTACACACGGTTTTAATGAAGGATTATCATAGATGTATTGGCTAAACAGGTACACATGTACTTGATTACTATGTAAAGATGGATTCTTATAGAGTAAAGCTACACAGAATGTGGTGCTTTTGTTTTCTCCTGCCATTTTTAGATGTGAAGCCTCTCTATAAGCTGTAGGTGAAACTCACTCACTCACTCGTTCACAGGATCGCGATAAGCTAGGCACGCTCCGATACGTTGTTTGCAGTCACGTGATTCGAAATTCAGGATGACGCAGGAAGTGAAAGGCAGACTGGACGATGACGGAGGAAAACCCGTACTGTGCTAGTTATTGTTTACTCATTGTGTCGTCCCAGTCAACATGTGTGTGTGAAATCTGAAATCACCCAATTCATTCTTAAATTATGGCTAAAAACCTACTTTGAGGTCCTAATGACCTTTGACCTTTGAGTCAAAAGTGTCACCTACTCAGTGTCTGACCAACAATCTCCCCTTCTGTTCCTGAGTTATGGTGCTGAATAATGGACAAAAAAGTGTTTTTCCAGGACATTATGATGGCACAGTGAAGTTGACCTTTGACCTTTTGGTAAAAGGATGGATGGACGGACAGATGGGCGGATGGATGGACGAATGAGCAACCTGAAAACATAATGCCTCCGGCCACATCACTCTAATTCTGTGTAGTAAATGAATTAGGCAGCACGTTTTCATTTGCATCGTTTAGCATAAGTAGGCTATTTAAACTTTCTGTTAGCGTATAACTCTACATACATGAATACGTACCAGAGCAGAGGATATGACCATGCTCTCTATGGGCTGGGGTTTCTCAAACAACTGCAACTCTTCTATGATGTGCATATCTCCATTGATGTCTACAGCTCTGTGCAGCCACCCATCATCTGTAAGAAAAGATACAGTCTTGTCAAACAAGACACTTGGATAACCTTGAGAGGAAAATAGAGTACAAAATCCAGTTTATTTTCTGTAAAGAAAAGACCAAAACCAACAATGATTTAGTCCATCTCTCTTGCGACCCTGTCTGTGGCACTGAGCCCCAAGCCCATTCATACCTCCCGAGTCTTTTCAAGGGATTTTTTTGATAAAACTCACCAGTTCCCAAAAACAGTACAGTATAAATGTTTCCATCCAGCGCCGGCTCCTTGTGCACGGCTATCTTGACATAGTTGACGCTCCTCTTGAACATGAGTGGGCGCACCCCTATTGGGTGCACCTGGCTGGCCATCAGCGGGTGCCTCCTGGCGAAAGTGAGGACATTGTCTGGGAGGTCTCGAGATGAGTTGATGCCCTGGGACCTGTGCAGATCTGATATACACTGGAGAGACGAGAGACAGAGGGACAGAGGAATGGTCACAGAGGACAGATTGGGACATTAAATACTCACTAATGATGGTAGAAAGAGTGGTTTTAATAGATGAAACTTACAGATCCAGGTCTTGGCTCTGGAACTTTCCCTGTGTACTCTCTCCACTTTGAATCCTGCACCTCCATGTACGGCCCCTCGAAAGCCTTCTGAACATCTGAGAAGGCGTACTGGCAGATAGCTGATGCTTTGATATTCTTCCTGAAAGACAGCCCCCCCACCCCCACCCCAAAGACACATCCAGAGGACACACTCAGGATTAATGATTCAAGGTTGGATAAACACTGAGAGGTTATTATCTGGGGAGCGACTGCCCACCAGATCGAATTTCAGACACATCACAGGTCATAAGCTGCCAATGAGAGGCCAAAAAAGGTAACTAGGCTGCTCTCCTCTATTCTCTGAAAACTGTGGGCGTTAAGGTGGTAAAGTTTTGGTTTCTACGCTCACATTTCCCCCTTAGATCTTATCAAGTTGTCTTGAATGGACATGTGGGGGTGGCGTCACTGACAGGTGTGTAATTTTCCCTCTTTATCTCCAGTAGCTACTCCCATCATCCACGCCAGAAGGAAATATTTGTTTTGCAGATTTTTCAACGCCACACACACAGTACTGAAATACCCACTCCCTGTGAGTCATAAATAAAGCAGGCCCATTTGTGGTTTTGGTGGAGCACCTGTGAAAGAAACGGTTTGTCCAACAACATAGCACAAGCATGAGTTGGGAGTTGGGAACCAGGTGACCCTTAATCCTAAACCCTAAAGGTGAGGTTAGTAATAGTGGGGGAAATGTCTGCGTCACATTCTTAAGTTCATTGTGTGCCCACCTCAGCCTTCAAAAGCATTCAAGTGAGAAAAATGAGATGGAAGTGAAACCAGAATCTGTCTTCAAAAGTGGTGAGCAGTATAGCTCAGGGGCTTACTCAGTCTTGCACGCTTGAGTCTAACGCATAGTGACGACTGCTCCTCGCACAGGTGTACGATTTTTTAAAGAAAATCAGCATGTAGAAAAACAAGACGAAGACAGACAGAAAAAGAGAGAAAGAAAGAAAGAATGGACAGCTGTTGCAGAGAACGAGGAGACAGACAGAGGTTGAGATTGAATATCAACAGGAGGAAGTGTAGCAGTAAAAAAAAAAGGAAAAAGCAAGAGAGAAATAGATAGTGTTACTGTCCCGCTGCAATGATATCCTCTCCATCAGAATCTAAACACCCATGGGACAGTTTTATGCAGCATGATTCTGCATATCAGCATAAACACACACTCACATCGCTGCCAGATATTCCACTAGCAGCCATCATCCTCCCACACTGTCACATCAGCTCTGACTGCAGCTTGGCTGGTTCTGTTTGGATAACAACTCACCTAGGATTTGAACTAATGATTTTTCTCTTTATCAGTTAATCGTTTAGTCTATAAAATAAAGAAAAAATGTTCCCAGAGCCCAATGTGACGCCTGCGAATGGCTTGTTTTGTTCGACCAACAGTCCAAAAACCCAAAAATATTCAATTTACAGTGACATAAATCAGACAAAAGCAGCAAATCCCCACAGTGGAGAAGCTGCAACCAGAAAATGTTTAACATTTTTTATTTTAATGACTTAAACGATTAATGTCAAATAATCATTTCAGCACTAAATCGAAATCTAGTTTCTACAGCATACAATGGTTTTTAGGCACCTTTCCTTTTTTCCTTTTGTCCCTTTGCTGTTTTAACATGACAGTGCCCCTGTACACAAAGCCAGCTCCATAAAGAAATGGTTTTCCCTGTTTGGTGTGGAAGAACTTGACTGGCCTGCACAGAGCCCTGACATCAACCCCATCCATCACCTTTGGGATGAACTGGAACACCGACTGTGAGCCAGACCTGATCACCTAACATCGGTGGCCGACCTCACTAATGCTCTTGTGGCTGAATGGGACCAAATCCCTGCAGCTAGGTTTCAAAATCTGGTGGAACGACTGAAACCAGAAGAGGGGAGGCTGTTATAGCAGCAGATAATACCCATGGTTTTGGTTTTATGTTCAGCAATCACATATGGATGTAATGTCGGGTGTCCAGATATATTTTAGCCATGTAGTGTATACAAAAAACACAACATAGCAGAACCTGCTTATTCTTTTAAGAAACAGCAACAATTAAAATAAGTGTTCATCTTGTCCAGGAAAATCTGAGCTTTGACCTTTAAACTGGCTAAGAGACAAAAAAATAAAGATGTGAGTGTGCAGAAGCCTTTTTTTGAAAAACCCCTTGTTTGACTATGGACATATTCTGCACTCACATGCTGCAGCTTCCACTTTAAATCAACCTGATGCAGTTTATCATTGTTCCTTGCATTACATTACAGGAGATTAAATGTCATACTCATTACTGTGAGATATAGGAGAAATGGTTGGCCCTTATTAGCATCAAGAAACAAGAATTACACACAGCCATTTTTATTTATAGGGGTCTTTTCCGAAAATGTCCTATTTTACATGTCCCCATATTAAAATATGTTTACTCTCTGCAGTATATATGTTTCTGCTATGCAAAACAGACCTCGGTCTCATTGAGACCACCTCGCTGAGCTGCCAGTGAAGTGTTCAAACCCACACAACCTTATTTCAAATTCTACTGGAGATCCCAAAGTTTCCAAAGATACCAAATTTGCCTGGCTGAATTTTACTAGAAATGTGTATAAAACGATGCACAGTATAGCTGATACAGAATATATAAATGATACTGTCAGACTAGGGCTGGGCGATAAAACAATAACAATAATTATATATATATAATTTTCCTCAATATAAATATAACAAATGTTCGATAAATGTTCGATATAATTAAACCACCCATACACCGGGAGAAAGGTCACTCAACTTCAGTAGTTTGGAGATATTTTGGCTATTTACAATCCAACAAAAAACAGAGCAGCGTGCACTGCAAACTGTGCTGAAGATGTGTGCCAGCTACGATGGGCAATGCCACAACCCTGTTTCATCATTTGAAACAATATCACAGAAAGTAGAAAGTAAGAAATTACAGTTTGGCAAGTGTTTGTCATGTTCTGACAATAACGAACAATTAACCATCTAGTTTCTTCAACTTTCACTCAAGAGCAAAAATCAGCCTTTAAACTTGAAAGAAATAAGGATTTGACATTTATCGTGATAATTATCGATATCGACTGATATGAAAAAAGATATTGTGATAACATTTTTGGTCTTATCGCCCAGCCCTATGTCAGACAGTGTGGAATACGGTGATTTTTTCCCAAACTTAAACCTACTAAAAGTGAAAAAAGGCCATAATAAAAGAAGTAATTGATGTTATCTCTTACCATTCCAGGCCAAAGACGCCATAGAAAATGCTGCTTCGGGCATCTCGACCTTGCAGGACGAACACACTGCGCAAGATATTGAGGTGCAGCTCATATTCTGGGACTGAACACACCATTCTGGCCTTGAGGAAGGAGGTCCACTTCCTCTGCAGGGTCCTCTGGCCACCCCAGTCAGTCTGCACACAGAGGAGACAATGGATGGATGGACGATTACATAAAGTCACTTGAGCTGATATACGCTGGCATATACACTTTCAAACGACACAAATCCACCCACTATCATGCTCGTTTACACATCAATGGCCACAAATATGTGATTGGAATAACTGTGACACAGAAATGCACATGTAGGATAGGAATCAAATCATAATGTACACATGATAGCTATACACATATAAAGAGGGGAGGAGGAAGTGAGGAGATGGAGTTGCTCCAAGAGCCTACTTTAGCACATTTGCTCTAATTGCATTTCAGTAGCACAGGGAGGAGGCGAGGCTGCAAGAAATCTCTCCCTAAAAGAGTAATTTAGCACACCTCATTTAGGAGAAAGAGAAACAAAAGAGATGGAGTCTACTTTTCTTTTTGTTTGTCGGAAATTACAGCGTTTCATCTTTTTTCGTTTAGGTCTTTCGCAGACATCTGTCGTTCATCAAAATGCTCTGCCTGCCTCGGCCTCCCACACAAAAAGGCAATGTAGCTTGAACCGGCGTAACACGTAAGTATCGAATAAAACAAAAGTGCCTGCATTAGGAACACTGCCATTAATAATACCAACTCCATTTTTGGTATAAGTGAAAGACAAAGAGAGAGAAAGGAGCGCAGACAAATGCATCCACTCTTAGGGTTCATTCTTTTCACAGAACAAAACCTCTAGAGAGTTGGTGTTGGCCGAGAGGTTAGTAAAGCTGAGTTAATAACATACACATTTCTTATAGAGATGGATATCATTGGGGAAAGAGCTAAAGGGATGCACTGATAGATTACAATCTATGTCAATCAAACAGCCGTCCGGGTCATCGGGCTGTCATGCCGTGAATCCAAGAAAATAAGAGTCCAGAATCCAAGCGTAGCTCCGTAAGGATATGCCTGTGGGGGGAAATTAACCCAAGACGACATGATGGAAAGTGTGTTGCTGTTTGTGCCACACATGAAGTCAGTTTCTGAAGCTATAGCAGAGAAAAAGAACTAATTGTACAGCCTTTTCTTTCTGTGCTGGAGATATATGGAACTCCAAAATAGCCAATATTAAATAATGTCAGAATGGCATTGATTTCTGCTCTTTGTCCTCCTGAAAAGACCTTGTTCCCATGTAATTTACACCCTTCTCTGTGAAACTAGGTCATGATTGCAGAGGAAATAGATGCGGTCTGGCTGGGAAGTGACAACCAGAAGAGGACAACTAGTTAGGCAGCTCAAAAATGGCAAGTCTTCAGTGGTTTCAGACCAGAGGCTACTGCCAGGGCCTGCGCTATCTGCGGATCTGCCTCCAACCAGTGTGGTGTCTGGCTGCCACGGGGCTGAGCTGGGGAGCAGCTCGACATCTGCATGTGCTGCTGTGGCCTAGTTCAGACTGAGTTATTACACTCTGGACTGCTCTGACAACTCCACAGCGCTGGTGAAGAGAGAGGAGGTGAGGAGGAGTCCAGACCTTATTTCCAGAAATGACTTATTTTGGGTGCAGAGAGAATCATGAGGAGATGAACTGTTTGATTATAAGATAAAAAAGTATAATGTTCAGAAATGCTTTCACTGCTGTATGTGCATGTGAAGTAGCACGTGAAATAATGTGCATGGATGTACAGTATTTAAATGTGCAACCATCTAAAGAAAAGACTTCACAGACATTCAAGTTTATGAATGTGCAGAAAATATCTACACAAACAAGAGTAATTTAAAGTAAAAAAAATGTAGAAATATTTATTTTATTAAAATAATAATAATTGTTTTATTTTGTCCCCTTGTAGAAAATCATTTTTTCACTCCGTTAGTAATTTGTTTTACACACTGAGCACGCACAGAAACCTATACACATGATACAAATTAATGAGGTGAGATGTCAGAGCGATGGGTCACACAGAGCGGTTAGGGGTTAGGTGCCTTGCTCAAGGTCACCTCTGCAGTGCCCCGGAGATGAACCGGCATGTCTCCAGCTACCAGTCCACCTCCGTATCGACTGGTCCATGCTGGACTCAACTGGCCACCCTCCGGTCCCCAAGCCAAATCCCTATGGACCAAGCTACTGCCGCAGCCCTGCACTGTTTCAAATTTTTATTCACGCCAACTTCACGGACGAATGAATGAATATCCAGCCAAACGCTTTACAGGAATTAAACATAAGTCCCAACCTGTCACTCAATACTAACAATACAAAACAGGCAGCAGAATGAATTCTCTGATGAGAAAATGTGTTTCACTGGATTCACTGTGAGAAGCTGGGTCAAGTGTTCCTTGCTTCTCACAGTGAATGGTGGTCACTGGAATGACGATGGTTAATTAATTAGTTAGTTAGTTAATTAAGAGTTCAATGGCAAAATAAGTTTTAAACCTTAAAAAAACAAGAAATTAAGCAATAAATCTTTGGAAAAACATTTGGCTTTCTCTTTGTTAAATTTAATTTGTGCAGGTATTTCATGTCCGCTGTTTGCATTGATTGGTTTGGACAATTTAACTCTGATTGGATGTTAAAAGTTGATTCCTAAGTGGCTTTCTCATTGATTTATTTTTTTCTCTCATACATTCATGCGAATCCTTTTCACTTTCTCACAAAAGGTGATATAGAACTGTAGGGTGTGAAATTATTTCTGAACATCATTTCACCAGCTCTTAGACACCTTTTTCCCTCCATAGAATTACTGCACCAGCAATTTAAGCACCACAACATACTGTGATGGTAATTACACCATCATGCGTGGCTAAAAGAAACGACAAGAAGGAAGGAAGAGAGGAGGAGAGACCTCTAGGAATGGTTGCATGCTGTCTAGACCGGGAGATGCTGATCGCAAATGAAATGAGGTGAGAGGGAAAAAGAGGAGGAGGAGTGGAAGAGGGCGAGATGGCAATGAAGAGAGGGAGAAGGTTTGCCATTGGAGGTGGAGGTTGGTGGATTTGTAGTTTGCCTGGCAACAGTGGCACAGAAAGAACGTCCGTCAGTGAAGAAACCAAGATTAGAGACGCCCAACTGCTGCTTCATTCAGCACTGAAATTACCGTAAGAGGAGAATGGGAGAGAGAGAAATCGAGAACAGAAAGACTCCCTAAATCCATTTACACTTCACTCTGTGTCAGTGACATAAAACATTAAATAATCCCACCATTTTTGCACTTATACTGGCATCTTTTCTCCTCCCTCCTTTCAACCCTTTTTTTCCATGACCTTGCAGGCACTATAAATCTGTTACGTGCGTTTTGTCTTCTTTCTTTTAGAATTAACTTTCCAAACCCAGTGAAACCATTAATATGATTATGGTTAATAATATTTGGGCTAGTGGCTCTCTCTGACCTTGCAGACTCGGGCAATCCTGGACACCTTGGTCTGGCTCGGGTAGGCAATCTGCTCCTGGCTTCTCTCCGTGAAGAAGAAGTAAATCTTGTCATCGTCACCGATAGAGCTGTTGATGCTCTCCTTCAGCAGCACAGAGCCCACAAAATGAGCCTCTGTACACACACAAACAACCCACACACACAAAAATCCACATGCCCAAACACAGACCTATTAGCAGCATAGGAAGTGTCTCCTTGGAAACTAAAGATGGAGCTTTTAAGTATGATTGAATGGCCACAACTAAGCCAATTAGAGCCACAGTGCAGTGCAATGTTTGCAGTGATTTTCATTCTGCAAATCAATCAGTTTTTGTAGTAACAGAAAAACATCTGATGAGATAAAAATGTGCAAAATGGCTATGAAGTTTGGTCCATTTAGTAATTTGCTGTAAGTGAAATTATATAAACCAGTGTCTGCAATTTCTTTGCACACACTTATTCATTACTCGACGTATTTGAGGATTTTCTCCCTTCTTTGACACATGTTGCCATGTGTTGTATTTACCCAGAAGCCACCGGGTGGGGGCCTCCTCTGTCCTGAGCGTGGGGAAGGGGGAGTTTCTGCGCACGTCTGGAGAGCTGCGAAACTCGTACTGAGAGGCCGTGAACATCTCACCGTCTGATTAACGGATCACACAAGCGTGTTGGTGGAGGATAGAAGAAGACAGAAAGAAATTAGGACATCAGAGTTAAATCAGATGTAAATGAAAACAGTTGGCATACTGCAGAGTAAGTAGGCAGACTGTGACCTCTCACCCAATGTGGTTTAATATTTGGAAATGGTAATCAGACACAGATCCCAGTCTGCTTTGAATGTCTTTATTTAATTCTATTGCATCCATCAAATGCCCTTGTGTACAGTGAAAGAGTTGATGACAAAATCCCCATTCCTCCTTCTCACAAAAATACATTTCAAAGTTTAGCCGAAACTAATATGAGCCTTCATCGGTCTGATTTAAACAAATCGAGTGAGTATCTTCCTCCTGGCAGTCGTCTGTAGGTTTATTGTTGTTTTTTTGTACCAGTAATAAAAATAATTAACTTTATTCATACAGCACCTTTCAAAACAAAGTTACAAAATGCTTCACAAGAGAAAAAAAAAAATCTAAATAAACTACTA
This sequence comes from Macquaria ambigua, assembly GCA_008360985.2. Taxonomy (NCBI): domain Eukaryota; kingdom Metazoa; phylum Chordata; class Actinopteri; order Centrarchiformes; family Percichthyidae; genus Macquaria; species Macquaria ambigua. The sequence goes on along the minus strand of VMKM01000558.1, from coordinate 31,601 downwards.
AATAAAATCAGGCAACTAAAAGCACAGAGAATGAAATCGAATAAAATACACAAGAAAAAGGGGTGGAATAACAAATCGAACAGATAAAAAAAAGATTAGAAATGGAAAAACAAAACTTAGAATTAATTTTAAAAAATGTAAATATATTGTAATTTCTGCAAAACTCAGATAGTCTCAGTAACAAACCTACATGAGATTACCACGGTGTATCCCTCCGCCGCAGGCTCAGCAGGGAAATGCAGTCCGTGGAAATATAAAGAGGGATTTTCATACTAAAAACATTGTAACTTTGGAAGATACACACTTGATTTGTCAAACTGCTGAAGCATCATATTAACTTCAGCTTCAGGAAGGCATCTCTTTCAATGTACATCTGTGCATGTAAATATTGTATTAAGACAGACTTGAAAAACTGAATCTATCCTTTAATGTTAACAGAAAAGACGCTGTCAACATTTCAAACAGCCACTATGGAGACAAAGACGTTTTTCCTCCCTTTATCATTGTCTGTGTATCCATTTTTGTGGTTTTTCATTATCTGCAAAACGTCAGCGTGTTCAGCAGAATCTTCACGGACACTTAGCATGATGATGTTAGCATTTAGCTCAAAGCCCGCTAAGTGGGCCTACAGCTTCACAGAGTAGCTAGCATGACTCTTAGTCTCGTTTGAGTGTCTTTTTGAAAGTGTTTACCCAAATTATTTTTGCTTGATCGGTTGTCCATGAGGTCAGGATGATATAATCAGTTTGGTGCCTTTTGTAATGTTAACCATTTGCCTGTTGAAGACTTGATAGGGTTAAAACATTGCCTCTTTAATCTAATAAAGTTTGGGAGCTTTAGCAAAGACATACTTCTGATGCCTGTGTGCTGCTTTGACTACACCAACATATTGTATATAGAATAGATTAAATGCAAATTTGGGAGACATACCTATGAGGAGGCCGGTGTATCCCTTTGCTGGGTCATATGGACACCTGTCTCTGCCATCCTCAAGGCCCGAGGAGAAGCTGAACTGCTCTGCATCCTTACAGAGAGAAAAGAGACAACGCTCAAGCAGTCATTTCATTCCAATTCTAGTCTAGTCATAAATTGTACTGAAATTAAATCACACAAGCTCTTACTATGTAAGCACAAAGAGGTCTGAAGGCGTTTGTTCCACAGACGTACAGGTGAGTCTCATTGTATCGCTGCAGAAAGCGGATGTGATTGTAACACTCTGTCTGCAGATAACAGAGAAAAACAGGTTATTTCTGGCTCTGTAATAAGCAAGGCTGGAGAGGAAACACAGGCCAATGCACTTCATGTACGGGGGCTATTATTTTATTTTTATTTTAATTATTAGTTTCTCAGGATATCAGGAAAAGTGGATTAAGAAGCTATTGAAAAGATTATCTACTTTGTCGCTATCAGAAGCAATCTGCACATCACAAAGCACAAGTGTTTCTTTTATGTTCTCCAATAACAACTCAATAAATAAATGCTTTTGAGTTTTCTCAAAAAGAAAACGTGGCTGAATAATAATAAGGGAGTAGGGCTGCAGCCTTGTACCTGATTGTCTCTGCCTTTGTTGAGACATTGCTTCTTCTGTTCAGGGGAAGCATTCCAATCAATCTGCAAACAATGGGAGGGGTAGTAAGGATGACTCAGTTAGCTCAATAAATAGAGAGGGGAAAATGGATAGATAAATAGAAAGATCTACGGACAGAAAAGGGAGAGATAAAGAGAAGAAAACAAGTGTGTGATAAACAAGAAGAGAGAAAAGAGAAGGACAGCACACTTAATTTTCTGGCTGCATCACTGAGTTCTGACTCTCTTCAGTAACCCTTGAATAAACGCCTGGTGCATTTAATCCGATATCCATAAAATTGGAGGAACACAATGGGATTTGCTTAATCTGCTTAAGGCTATTATTAGTTTGTCCTCCTTTAACACTTAGGAAATGGGAGAAAACTTGCAAAATCCAGTTTGCTGTTTCTTTGTTAACAGTGGCAATCAGGTGGTGATATGTGGCTTGCAGCATCTTGGCACTCACTGTGGGGTTTGCAGGTGTGGAGATGTTGGTAGTGTTGAGTGCGTACAGAGCTCCTCTGCCTCCCACGTACAGCAGCCCGGCCTCCTCCTCCAGCAGGAGGGTGCTGTAGTTCTGGGAAGAGCCGGTGAAACAGGCGCTGCCCAACAGACCTGCAAATACATTGCACACATTACTGTATAACAACAACAATTTCTTTTTTGTAGTAGCCAAAACTATGTGATCACTCAGTGTACTTTTGGTCTGGGGTTATTTTTCATGGTTTAGGCACCTCGTGTCAGCAGTTTGGAGAAGGCCCCTTCCTCTTTCAACATGACAATGATCCCGTGCACAAAGCCAGGTCCACAACCATTGCAGATTTTGTTAAACGGTTTATATATCAGGTACATGTAGCCCTGTAATATCTCTGTTTTTGTATCATGCGATTGTGGGCAATGTTGCACATCAGTGATCAGGTATTTAGTTAATCTGATTCGCCAAAAACTGTCGATTGAATTTTCCAGGTAATTAACTATATCATGATATACACGATATTAGCGAAAGTATGTGGACAAGGTGTACTTTTGGAGGATCCAGCCTTTCTGGAGCTTGACCCATACTAGGGACTAGAAGTCAGGATATTTTGGTCTCTGCTTCATGGGAGTACCCAATGAGTAGCCATTTAAGAAATAATTTAGCTAATTTTATACTACTGTATTGTTTATAGTGGTTCCTGTACGGCTGCTTGTGTTGAGAAAACATTAAACATTGATGCATTTAAGAAGTTTGCCTTATTTTCATTAAAAAAGTGTAGTTTTGGTATCGATACCAAAAGTCAGGTATCATATTTGCATCAGAATCTAAAATCAGCCCCATGGAGGGCCATGTGTTAACAGCTCCAGATTCTCTGATTGCAGACTGTAAGAGCAGTTTGGTATAAAGGCTTCTATCTTAAAGGGAAGGTTCGATATTTTTAAACCTGGGCTCTAATTTTTCAAATTTTGGGGTCTAAATGACTAATACTTACCAAAGGTTTTAGAATTGGTCCAGTAGATCTCCTCCGCCGACATCCGCAAATGGGTTGCAATGGCTGCAACATAATCCTTTGGGGCAACTGCACCCGTGAAAAGTCTGTCTTACTTTGAATAACAGTCTGAGCCTGTCAGTGGCAAAAACAAGCACTTTTAGTGGACAGACTTTTCACGGGTGCAATTGCCCCAAAGGATGCTGACAGAGGCGATCTACTGGACCAATTCCAAAACGTTTGGTAAGTATTAGTCATTTTGACCCCAAAATTTGTAAAAATAAGGCCCAGGTTTAAAAATACCAGATTTTCCCTTTAAATTCACACTCATTGGACAATCTACACACCGCCAAATGAACATGCATAGCATGACTGCATGAGGGTGCGACGCAACAACAGATCTGGGAGACTGCTGAGAGGACTGTCGAAAATGTGGGGATGGGGGCACAGGGGAGGTGAAATTTTAGGGCATTCAGCAGGAATCGTGCCCCAGTAATGCCAAATCGCATCAGCAGCACTGCTACAGCATCATCACTTCTGTGTGTGTGTGTGTGTGTGAATGAGGGTGATACAGTAAGTGGACCAAATTAGGTTTAGCTCTGTCACTGAATAGCATGTGTTACTAAAGTAAAATTGGATGTTATTTGCTTGTTGATCTTTCGTCCTTGGTGCAGACAAACAGATTATTTATCCATCATAAAATAATTGGCCTGGTGCACCAAACTAAATATTTGAACACACTCTGGTGTAGCACCTCAGAAACGGGGCCAGCTTGCTCTGCTGCTGTGAGGCAATAAAAAGGAGGGCATTGTTTTTTTTTCTGTGGGTATGGAAGATCTCCTGCAGAAGTAGGTTTACAGAGCTTTGATTCGCACTAAAAGTTAGATGCAAGAGGAGATTAATGTCTGATTAAATAAATCTGACACAGAAGAATAAAACCGCACGTGCAGAAAGAACAGCTGTCATCAGAGAACAATAAGTGAAGATATCGACAGTGTTACACTGAGGAATATGAGTCAGCGGCGAGCAGATGGGCATGTTAATCGGCACACATCCTCTCTACCTCCCTCTCCTTCTTTTCCTTCCGTTGTGAACCGATGGCAGCATGTCCCAGCTCCCAGTAATAAGACAAACCTATATTTGTCCCCCACCAATCGATTTACTGTGGCATGAGGGCCTGCACGCTTGTCGCTGTTCATCTTTTCTCCTGTTCATTGTACGTCTGACGGAGCGAAAAGGATCCACTGCAGCTGGGAGGGCCGGGGGATCACAGTGGAACTGCTGCAAGTATATAGATGATTAGCCAGCAATGCAATTAAGTGCCGCTTCAACACTAAATGAGAGTGATAAACGCCAATGCTAGGCCATAAAATCACACATTTTTAAATTATGTGATTTATATTAATGAGGGTAGGCCAAATATTAAAAAAGCCCTCCCAGTACAATGCAGCACGACTCAACAGCACCACAAACAACTGCCCCAAAATACATTGTTTTCACAGGCTGAGTAATACTACCCATGACTAGAAAACTGATTATGCTGTGTGAAATTGGTGGAGTTCCCCTTTAAATCAGGGACAAAGAATATGTTAACAAGAATCTGATAAAGCATTCAATGCCAACTTTTGGTAATTGACAGTTCATTAGTAGGTAGTGGGTGACACATTTCAGTTGTTAGCAGAAAGGTACTGAGTTGCAATATCCAGCCCTGCATGTCCACAGACATTTTGCAAGGATGATGAGTGAAAAACCCACACATCTATGCAGTTGCTACCATACATTCAAGATCCACAAGTATAGATTTAATGCAAAAAAGAGATCTTTGTTTATGAGCCAGGGTTTATGCGTACAGTTTCATCAGACACATTCAGTGCAGCTTGAGTCAAAAATGACCAGTTTTCTGTTAACAGTCAGGTTTAAGTTAGTCAGGAAAAGCTGACAAACCAGTTAAAGGATCTTCCCAAAAAGAAGCTGGAATCCCAAACACACACATTCTTAGAGGCTTTGACTCACCTCTATTGTCTCTACTACAGTATTACTAATGCTTTTACTGCTGTAATTCACTATGAGCATGACGATAATCAGGATGACAGCGAGTCTCCCAGCACGTTTGATCTTGCGTAACACAACACAATGTACAAAACTGTTTAGAGTTTCCCCAACATCACATGGGAGGTGTCTTCCTCCCCACATGACTTGCTGCTTGTCTGTCACATGGACACACTGGGTGATGACAGTAGCTCTGCAAGCGCCCATGGACTCTCCAGAAGACCAGAGACTGAGTCAGACTGCAGTCTCTTACTGCCCACCTTCCTCCCTGCCAGCCTTTTCTTATTGGCTCTATCACTGACAGCCAGACAACCACAGGGACTCTCTCACTGGTCAATAATTAGGTTATTAACATGCCGGCTCTGTCATGCCCGTCAGACTGATTATATGCATGACAGCTGGGAAGAATAGCACTGCACATATCGCTCCTGGTAGAGGAAACCCTCCACAAAAGTTTCAAAACAGTGATTCTGCACTTTTTTGGTGGCAGCGGGGCAGTGGCATTTAAAAAATACAGCATTTTAACATCAGCAATATTCAAAACATTCATTTTGAGTCGTAAACATTGTAAGCCTCTGCATCTCACTTTGTAAAGAGAATTTGCGACGTGGGAACTAAACTTTCCAAAAACTGTCACTGCTGCTTCCCACGGCGGTGACGACAGAAAAAAACTCAATTAAATCTACAGAGGAGACTGTGTGACTATTATTTCTCATAGCCAGTCAGCCTCAGATTTGAGTGAGCAATGAGCAGCTCCTCCGACACAGCCAAAGGTCAGGACACGCCGTGGGGGGGGATTCATCTGAAGGCTGAGGGGCTCTGGCAGGAGGGGGCTGGAGTCAAGCAGCAGGGCACCTGCTCTATCGCACACACACACACACACACACACACACACATAAAAGGCATGCACACACAAAAACACACACATACACTATACTGCATCTATACATAGGACATGTATTGATAAGCAACAAAGAGAAGAGGGTGACAGACTGAGAGTGAATGCAAAAACATGCACACACTCACGCACACACACATAAACACACAAAATTAAAGGCATATAAGCATAAACAACAAAACATAATCCTCATCACGAGAGCATTGCATATTCTCTGAGATCATGTTTAAAGAACAAGTTATGCAAACACAAAGGCAGCCCAAGGCAATGTAAAGGGCTTGTGAGTCATACAAGGGTGAGCAAAAGCCTTGGTTTCTATCTTATAAAAATATTGTCTGCATGATATGAACAGGCACAGGGCTGATGAGAAGGACTACGGTGACGTACAAAATGTCCCTGGCCCCAAGGCAGCAGAGGCACAGCGACCTTGGCCTCAGACCTGGCATGGTCGGACCGTGTGTTGTTTTATTTAAGCAGGCAACACTGACTTGCTGGCACATTTCTGAGCGCCTGACATGCCTCAATATTTGGCGACGACACAGCCAGATGTATGAAAGAGAAAACCAATGTTCACTTCAGTCTGAAAATCAATGGGCTGCAATCACAGCTGTGCTCTAAAAACAATCTCTCAGCTCTTTGTGAAGAAATAAGAAAATGAATAGGTCTTTTTTTGAATGCACACACACACACAGAAAGTACAAATACACCGCCACATGAAGCTTGTATAAAAATCACTTAAGTCACATTTTAATTCCAAGTGCAGTTTTACAAAAATTCCTCCAAATTAAATGACAAAATACATCATTGTCTTTGTTTATGTCCAATCTGATACTACCACTACTGAAAAGGTAGTTTTCTGCATACAACGCTATGTTTAAGGTTTGCTTAGGTTTAGGCCAAAATAACTTGGCCTATTGGCTGCTTACAGTTATAGTGCATTCATTTGTTGGCCACTTGGGGGCACCACAACAAACTGTAAACACAACACTGACATATTATCACCTTATACTGTTGATATTGTTGGCAAACTTGTTAGCAAACAGTTGTCTATTTATACATTCAGCAAAAATGGAGCAACATTAGCTTTCATTTGGAGCTGCTAAATTCTCCACTATGTTCACTAGCTAGCTGCTCGCTTTGTCTGTCTGCAGTTTTGTGCTGGGCAGGTAGGGTACAGTCTCTAAATATAGCTGCCTGCTGTGGCTGGAAACGAGGTTGATGAGACCGAATCAAAACAGTAAAGTTGCGGGCTAGTGCATCTTTAAAGATAGAAACATAATCAAAATGAAAACATAAAATGTCAACATTTTTATGAGCATTAGCATGGCCATGAATATACTCAATAAATTAGCAACAGACCCATTTTGATGTTGACACACACACACACGCACTGTACCTTGTGCTTTGCTGCAAAATCAATGAGGAAAGTCAACAGAGCGCTGAGGTGTGCCAGAAGCCTCTCAGCCTGCTGGCTGGTTTCTATTTACTGTTGTCATCCTGTATGCATATGTGTGTGTGTGTGTGTGTGTGTGTGTGTGTGTGTGTTAATGCAGACCTGTTTGGGTGAATGTTCAGAGTACATCGTTCGATGAGGGGAAGAGGTCAAAACAACTGCCTCTCAGAAACATCTGTCAGGTTTTCCACTGGGTACACACACACACACACACACACACACACCCTTCACACTTAATTCGTCCTTCATCTGTGTCCTAAAAAAGAGTGAAGACATTTCTGTCAGTGACTCAGAAGTTCTGAGGAGTGTGTGTTGTGTGTTTGTCAGAGTGACTGTGTCTCAACACTGAGCCATCACAGGTGGCGTGTCCAGAATGTGAGCACTCATGCTCAGACATATTTCTAATCCTCCATGTGGGGTCCAAGATGATAGTAAATCCACTGTATGTTTGTGCGTGTGTGTGTGTGTGTGTGTCTACCACAGTCATCGGAGTGTGTGACTTCCTGTGTGACTCACTGATCATTAGACGCACTATAGAGACCATGTGACACACACACACATGCTTATAGAAAGATTTGGGCACAAATGCTGGAAGGAAAGGCTGACTTAACTTCTTTGGACAGTGTCTGAACTGTCAGTTGCTGTCAACTCTATCCACATTATATAAGCATCTCTTCACTTCTTTACCAGCCGCAAGGGTCAATGAACGTGACTATGCATTATGTAAGAAATAAAACACAACTGGGTGCCCTGATATACAAAAATAGGAGGCAAAGAATGTGAAGAAGAGCGGAGTTTCCTCCGTTATTCCCTCCATTATTATAGTCCATTATTTTCTACATCAGGACATGTAGAAACTCAAAGTGTATTTTCATGCTTATACTATTGCCAATTACTACAGGCGTGTGTTCAAATTTACATGTACTTTTTAACGTTTGTTTGTAGTCAGTTTAACCAATGGGTTAGGTCAGTTTCACTAAAGATAGTTAACTGGAGCAAAAGTACTGTTGCCATGGCTACCTGCAGTTTACACTACAATATTATTGGCCACTACTTTGACAACACCTCTGCAGAATAAAACATTGGTAAGACATGGAACATAGAGACAACATGAAAACATATTTAATCAAACCTAATCATATTAGAATATAATTGTATGTAATGGACAAAGAGAAAGGGGACATATGTTTACAGAGTCATATGTTGAAATAATACATGAAATTACATGTGTGAATTGTTTGTCTTTGTTTAGTTTAGTTTTTACTTGGCCTGACTGTTGTTTTTTTGTACACTTGTATGTGTTGTATGTATATTGTGAAATTTAAAAAAATAAAAGGCAACATATAAAACAACAAACAAGTATGAATGCCCAAACAAACAAAACAAAACAAAAACAGTCAAACAAAAAAACTAAAATTTCATATTTCATATTGTAATTGCACTGGGAATTGATTGGGTACTGACTAAGAGCGGTGCTTAAACTGCAACTACACCTGCCAGCCAATCAGAAACAAGTATTTTACATGACCATGGCATAAAAGAAAAGTGACAATACACTATATATTTGTGATATATGTGTATGTTTATTTTATTTTACATTAATTAACATGAGCACACAGGTCCATCATGTAAATGTGCCAGATTTAGACATATAGGCTCATTTTGATGGCATATATTGTATATAGTGTAGTTACCTATCTATACCTATATACTGTATAGCTCCATCCTTAAAGGTTCAGTTCACCCAAATGACAAAAACAAACATATCCTTTCACTTTCCCTTTATAGTATTGCCCCATGCAGATCGTTTGGGTTTTATCTGCCCTGGTTTTGAGATATACTCTGAGATTTCCTGCCTTCATCCCAATACATTGGAGGTGAGTGGAAATAATATGAATATAAACATTTCTTTCCAGCAACAGTGTCCCTGTTACTATGGATAACGCACAGTCGACAGTGTCGACAGCTTTCATAGGGACCATCTCTTCCGTAGGTGGATCCAGTGAAAACAGTTCACAGGTCTGTAGCTCACAGGTATCTCCGGCTGGTGTTTTTTGACACCAGACAGAGAGTGTGAACTGTGACGGGCAGGGAAAATGACATGTATCGCTATTCTTTGTTAATTTGGTGGCGCATCGCACTGCTGCCAGTGTTAGTGCCCTATTTCTATTTGGGTCTGTTTGGGTCGACTGCATTCTGGATCAGGTCAAATTATCCTCAGGTCTATTCAGACTGGGCCAGACTGTCAGGTTTGGATAGGTTTTCCACGTATATGTTGCAAATCAAGACCTCTACCACAAAAGAAATGTCATTCACCTTCATTGTTTCAGTAATATCATTCTTTATTATTGTATATCTCAAAATCTTGGCAGTAAAGTCACTGTTGCCATGGATAGATACCACTAGAGGTAAATCCAAACACATTTATTTCGTAATTTGGGTGAATGAACCCTTTAAAATGAGAATTCAAAATTTTACATGAATATCTAAGTACAACTCGTGCCTTAAAGTTTACTCTAATATGAAGATCAACCCATTTTTTCAGGAATCTCATGGTTTTAAGAAAAATAGGAACTTCCTAGTCAGATGTGTGCACTCAGTTCTTCATGAATAACACTGTCAGAGGGATCACTTGTTAAGCATCACGTCAAGGAGGCAGCATGATGTTTACCACAAGTCTTATGATGACACAAACACCTTATTCAGAGCTTAGGTCAGATCCAGAACTTTCGTAGAACTTTGTTCAACTAGGGAGACTGCAGAATGAGATGAAAGACAGCCAAGACTTTCATCTCACAAAAGAAAATCAACCCCACACATACAACACACAAATAGTCCCCGCGTTATTTCAGGTCTCACTAGATGCTATCAGTGAATCACCAATAAGATCCTGCCAGAATCACACATCAGCACTATCAGAGGGGGATTAGATCAAAGCATCATGGAGGTCTCGGTGGATTTAAGAGTCCAAAGCATGAAATGTTGCCACAGAGAGAAAACTATAAAGGGTAAAAACAAACGGTGCCAACGTGGTGTAACAACGCTGTCACGCAGCTGAGATACAGATTAAACAACTTCAGTTAAAGCTGATAATGTGAGTAAATCATCAATGTTTTCTGTGTTCAATATGCAGTAGTTGTTCAGCTGTTCAGGCTGTTTGCAAAGACAATAATAGACTTGGCTGAACAGTAAATTGGTGACCATCAGCAGCCTGTCTCCTCGACGCTGTAATTATGATACTAGATGAAGACAAAACTCTTCATCTACAAAAAAGCATCACGTTGACAGGGTTTATTACCCCCACCACAACAACAATAGTGCTAACCATAAGGAATATTACTACCAAGGCCTCTTTTGCCATCTCAACTTGTCATAGCAGCAACAGACAACTTACAGTGCATCAATATTTCACAACTGCATTACTTCAGGTCTGGTGGCAGAGGCAGAAAAAGCCGAAGCAGGGACCCCCATGGGCAAACAGCAGAGTTCAGAACACAGTCAAGCACCTTTATCTCACCTGTGGGAGAAAAACAGCCAACCCTGCCTCATAAACACACAAACACGATCTGAGTCAAATTAGCCTATTAAAGCTACACACACGACTGGATTCTAGGGCTTCAACAAACAGTTATTTTCACTGAAGATTGATCTGTGGATTATTATGTCAAAAAAATAGTCACAGTCCAAGGTGACGTCTTCAAATGTCTTGTTTTGTCCAACCAGAGATATTCAGTTTACAATAAGACAAGAAAAAGCACAAAATCCTGACATTTCAGAAGCTGGGAACAGGGAATGTTTGCCATTTTTGCTTTAAAAAACATGTAATTATCTAAAAAGCTGTTAGTAGTACTATTTTCAATCTTCTTATTATACAGTAGGGATTGAACACATTTTTCAAAACTCACAACTGAGACAATTTATTGATAAACAGACAACGGGATTTGACGCAAATGAGGTGGGAAAAAAATAACGCCATTGACGCCTATTAGTTAATATTAGCTAACTACTTGTTAGCTGGTTAGGTTAGCCAATATTGCCCCAGAAGTAAACACCTATGCAGTTAGCTACAATAGTCAATCCAGGGGGCTAATTATAAAATAATGTGTACTTTTGGTCGGACTCAGAGACAAGATCAAAATGAGGATGAAATTATTTTGTAAGATTTAACTTTATTTGGAGGTGGTGAGTGTAAAGTTAGCATGACACATAGCCACAATGATGAGATTACAGTTGATAAAAAACAACAGTTTTTCTCTTTAATGGAGTATTTCTACATTGTGGCACTGCTAGTTTGACTTAAACCTGCATTATTTGATTGTTTGGCCCCTTGAGGGCAGACATATTACCGCCTTACAATGTTGATATGGCTAACATGTTAGCAAACAGTTCCCTATTTACACATTCAGCAGACAATGGAGCAACAGTAGCTTTCATTTGGAGGCATGTTTCTATTTCAAATTTAAATCCAATATTCACTCCCCTCTTTCAAGCTCTTGTTTGGTCTCCAACTCCTGAGGGAAATATATGGCTCTCTAGCTGCTAAATGCTTCACTATGTTCACCAGCTAGTTGCTAACTTCTATTAGTCTGCCAGTTGGTGCTGAGCAGGTAGTGTACAGTGGGCTCATCTGAAAACAGAGCCAAGTTGAAATTAGGTTGATGAGAGCAGGTTTCAGGCCGTAAAACCAAAACAATGAGCTGAAAGACGCTAAAACACTCTGTAGAGTCTCATCACTATGAGAGGCCCCTTTCACATCACACGTAGGCTTTTAATATAAAAAATATTGATTAGCTTTACGTAATGGATGACAATACTTCACATCAGCTTGAAAAGCAGTATGTTTATCGGTAAAATGTTACCGTGGCAAGGTTCTGACAGTTTGCTGGATCCTTTCTTTTTCGTTTCTTCTATAGCAGGTTTTTCGACGCACCCGTCCCTCGAGATTTCCATACAAGAGTGCATAAAGTCATCTTGTGTCATTTTTCTTCTTGTGTCATTTTTCTTCTTATAAATCTGAGCTCCCTCTGATACATCATGTCCTTGTACTCCCACACACGCAGGCCATCTGCAAAGCATACTCTAAATTAATGAGCGCCCCCTCACCCCAGCTGAGAGACAAAATATAAATCCTCCCACAGAGTCTCCCATAGGTAGTGACACCCACATACACCATCCATCCTATTTCCATATCCAGTGCTACACGCCCAGGCAGACATATCTTCTTTGTGAGGTGGAGCTTGGCACTCTCTGTCCCCCCGAGTGACATGTGTCACCACAGGGAAAGTGACAGAGGGTGCATGTGTGCAGATTTTACAAGATGTGACTAAATGCATGCCCAAACAGCCCTCTCCCCACACACACACAGCACACATGGTGTCCTCAGACACACATGGAGACTGATGAAACGCATGCTGACACACGTGCACATCCTGCACTCTCACATGCACTCACACGCCTCCCCTGATGATTAGAAAGTAGGTCAAGGACAACTTTCTACGAGGGCAAAGAGAAAAATAAAATCTGTGATGATAGACCGACTCTGGCTGCAGCACAGAAAAGTGCCCACAGTAGGCAGAGTATGTATGATTTATGATCCGAGGCAGAGTCAGACTCAGAGATGTGTAAATAAATAGCCAGGGGCATGACAATTGGGAGGAGGCTTTCAGAATAGACAATGAGTTCTGTCTATGACGCACTTATAAACTTACTTAATGAGACCTAATGAGTTATACGTGCTTCCTCATCTATCAATTCTTAGAGTTAATCAAGTGTGTCCTTTTCATTTGGTCAATAAATACTGATATTAGCAACCAGTCCAGTGCTGTCAGACAGCTCCCATTGGTTGCAGTAAACAGCTCCACAATAGTAGCTTTAAAAGTAGTGCCATGTTTTTATTAGTGCTGCAGGGTCTGCCATAAATACGCATTCCTAAATATTCTCTACAGCACAACAAATCAGCTCATTGTGGAGCAAAACTTGGACCTTGACGGAGGAATATTCACACGATTTCCTCCCTCTCCAGCAAACTGCACGCAAAATATTAATTTTTGCAACAGTTCATCTCAGGCTGGATCAAGAAAATGCACCGTAAAGTAGCAAACAAACACTAAGAAGCGGCTCCTCCTCTGTTATATCCTCATCTCTCTGAGTGATTGTGATTCAGAGCGTCAAGCAGCATATCCTCCCATCTCCAAAGCATCATCTCACACTGCAACACTCTCAACAGCTCCTATGACATTGCACCGGAGAGCTCGGCTGGCAATAGAGCCGGCCCTGTTCACTCCACCCCTCCTCTAATAATACTCATCCTCAGAGGACTGAAGAGGAGTGGAGAGGAGAGGGGTGGAGGTAAGAGCACAGCCATGCGATCGGTCTGCCGGTGCCGGAGTTCCCTTTTCGCTGCAGCTGCAGTGGTAGCCTCTGCCGCAGTGATGGGGAGCGAGGAGAGAGGGAGGGGAAAGGTGAGCTGGTGGGAAGCGAGGGGGGTAAGGTAGGAGGAGGAAGGTGCTGATGGTGTGTGTAAATACCCACTCTGTGCCAAAACACACCTATTCAGCAGTATTTTCTGCACGGACACTAATCAAGTCTACTGTGTTCAGGTCTTCATTTATGAGGGCCTCTTGTCTATTGTTTCATTAGAAGTGTTTGCTGAGCCGTGTGATCTAGGACAGGGCTTGAGAGAGGCGATTAATAACTCGGAGCATGAAGTGAGCCGTCTTCAGGGCCAACTTTGAAAACTGTGCCACTTCTTTAACGGGCAGGGGAGGTAGGAGACACAGCGGCATCAAATAAGGACAGTGAGGTGAGTGTTAAGTGTGCTTGTGCATGTGTGTTTGCATGGATGCATCTAGAACAGGGTTTTTAAAGTCTGATGCTGGGCGCCCACCCCTCCCCTCCCCACATTAATATCAATGGGTTCTGTGAGTCCTATTATTATTCTTTGTCTTACTTCTATTTGGGGATAATCATGTTGCCATGTATTGCAACTGCAGTTCCCATAATGCTTTGGGAGATGTAAACTGAAAATATAATGTTGCCATGGATTCAAAGTTACACTGTGAGCTACAACCTGAGCACGGTTATTTTTAGCCTTTCATTTTGCCAACATTTTGGCAAATTGGCACCATTAAAAGTATGCTGAATTAGCTATTAGCAGTTTCTGTTAGCCATGTACCCATTAATGTACAACAACATGACAACTATCACTGATTACTTTGTTACTGAAGAAAACTTAAAAACGTGATGATTTTCAGGCAGGTTCTGGAGTTAAAAGGAGCGTTTTGTTCCTGTGATTTCGAAGCAGACTTATGGACGTTTATTTATGATGGACATTGGAGATAATGATATCCTTGAATCAAAAAATGTGTGTACCATGTCTGTGTGTTTAGATTTTAATGATTTATGATGAGAAGAACTAGGTTAAGAACCTTAATTGCCTCCATGAGCTATGTGTTGAAGCCATTGCTGCAGCTTCAACTGCTGACCATGTTGGTAAGCAGCCAAATCAGTGGGCCAAACTACAATAACTAACTTCTCGTTGTTTTTAAAACTCCGGCATGCACCTCGCACACAGTATCTTTGCCTCGCATCTCAACTCGCCTCATAGTTTGAAAACTGTCTCTCACCTTTGGAGAAGACAGTAGTCCTGGGAGTGACATCCAGGTCCAGGGACGGGCTGAAGGGGAAGGCCCACAGCTGGGACAGCCTGGCGAGGAGCATCAGGAGTAGCAGCAGGAGCAGGAGGGGCTGGACTGATCTCTGGTCTCCCATGTTTAACACACAGACCTGGGTCCAAGCACAGCCTCGATTGCACTCAATTTGTTGAACACACAGAATCTGGGCGTGAGAAGTGTGTATCTTGAGGACCAGCAGCAAGCGGATGCAGACTCTTTGATTATCCTCCACCTGAGAACACGCTCAGCCTGTGCAGAGAAAGAGAAAAACAAGGTGTACAACTAAGAGAGAAATGATCCAGCATACCAAACTAGATGTTGTCTTGAGGTGCAACTGGAGTTCAGAGAGACTGATTAAAAACAAAAAGAACACTTGCAGAACAAACACTCTACCACCTGGGGAGAAATACTGTACTGAACGTATTAGTAATATTCAAACTTGTTGTGTTAAAGTCAGTACCAATACAACAATGTAAACATACTCCATTACAAGTAAAGGTCCTCATTAAAAATCCTACTTAGGTAAAAGTACAGAAGTATTATCTGCAAAATATACTTAAAGTATCAAAAGTAAAAGTACACATCAAGTAGAAAAATGCCCCCTGTGACTGACATAGTATATGACATTTTAGATTGTTAATAATAATGCAACAATGTGGAAGCAACACTTTACTGTTGCATCTGGGTGAGGTGGGCTTTACTACTTTATACACTGTCTGGTAGTTTAGTCCAGTGGTTCCCAACCTAGGGGCTAGGGCCCCTCCAGTGGGTCACAAAATGAACCTGAGGGCTCGTGAGAAGAAGAAAAAACAAGTTCTCATACACACATTTGTATTTTTATGTTTTTACTCTTCTCTAATCTTTGCATTTTTTGTGAAATATTGGATAATTTTACCAATTTGGGCCTCAAAAAAAGTTAATTTAAATTAAACCATTTGTAAAGTTTAAAGGGGGAATGTCTCTTTTGATTGAAACTAGACACTGCTGTTCTGTAAGGGGTCACAAGCTAAAAAGGGTTAATCTTTAGGACTGCAGCAAGTGCAAGTACAAGTAACTGTAGCTGTCAAGTGAATATGGTGGAGTTAACAGTATAATATTTTCCTTTAAGTGCTGGAAAGTAGAAATAGAAAGTAGCAGAAAATGGAAAAGTACCTCAAAATTGTACAGTACATGTGTGAATGTACTTGGTTACTTTCTGCCACTGGTAAAGTTGCATACATTAGTTGGTGGGAAACACCTTGGACAGGTTGTGAGTGCATCACAAAGCTTTCAGACATATACAGTCAGATACACTTACTCCTCCAATCTGCCCTTAATGTCCCTCATGTTTAACAGAAACAGACACTAATGACATCTTAAAATGGACACATCCACGATGAACTTTGCTGAAGAGATACCGTGTTGACAGCATGAGCAGAAAATGACTTGCTGATACGCATCATCACTCTCTGATTACAACCAATTAGCCAGAGTGAATGAGTAAGGTGCTGTTACATAAAAGACCATTTAAAGTTTTGGGAGTTAAATAATGTGCCCCTGTGATGTAATATTGCAACACACAACTCCATCTCTTAATTAGCTGTGCGCACACTGGAGCAGCATGACGGATAATCTAGAGATTAGGCTCCGTGCCATCAGCACAATCTCCGCCTGGCTGCCCGTTCTCTGGCTCTGTCACTGATCAAAGGGTCAACACTGTGAATCCTGCTCCGTCGCATTGTGACACTGGAGAATTCCCATCTTAATCTCCACGGCTGCTGTTGCTAATCACTCGCAGCATGAAGCACAATGAGGCTAATGACCTCTCTGTTAGCAGTTTGGGTGCTAAGCTTTGAAACCAACCTATAAGATGATGAAGTGAGAGATGAGAAGGGAAAGAGTTAGCGATGGTGCAAGGATCCCCTCACCTTGCGTTTCTCCAGAACTATTTGCTAAAGCTGGCTTTACCCAATGTAACGTCCATGCCTTTGCTTCACAAAATCTACCATTGCTGTGTTACCTAACTCATCCTGAACAAAAGATGTTTCAAGCCGGATTCTTGGTTTTCACAAAACTAAGTTAAAGTGAAGTGAGGAGGCTCAGGTGAGGAGTCCTACAGACAATCTGGCAACATTAGATTTATATATCTATTATATATTTCATATATATTCATTTCCATATGTACACCCACCCACCCACATAGTATGTGAACCTGCATTTCTCGGCTCAGTGGGGGCCCAAACGTTCATCCTTTCTCCTCCAGCGTTACACTTCCGATAAAGCCCTTATCTCCAAAATAAAGCTTTAGTGACTTCACATCTATGCAGGGCACACATTTTGCCATCACCAGCTAGAGTGCCATCAAACAGCAGATATGTGGCGGCATGCCTGCTTGTGGTACTGACTGAAATGTGAATTTGTTTCATGCTTTTTGTAGGACTGATTTCCATGACTGCAAAGAATTGCAGGCCGACAGATCCTCCTTTGTTCATCAATACATATGATGATGACAGTCCACTACAGTACCACGTTATGGAGGAAAATCCCCATCACAAGGTTACACCATGTACTCTTAACAAGAGTACTCCACCAGTTTGCACTGGTATAACATTGTCAGACTCACGATGGACAGTTTTTTAAAAAATAATCAAAATCGATGCAGCAGAACCAGAGATATTGTCTTTTATATTCCACACATTCTTCTTCCTTGTCAAAGCGTAGTGCTTACCTTACCCACAATGCAACCTGAACACCAACATTTAGTTCAGAGATTCGTGTGCTATGCTTGTAGCGGCTAATATAGCCTGGAGCCACTAGCCTCAAGCAGCGATGAGGAGCGGGCTAAAGAGGTCTGGTTAGCTCACTTCTTTCTAAATCCACACCTCCAGAGTTTTGTCATTTTCAAACTTGTAGTCTTCAGCGCCAACTGATGCTGAGTCACTTGAATCACTTGATCAGTTTATCAGATTTTGTGCAGCTGCCTCTGGAACCACATATGTAGTAGTACTCCCCAAGAGTTACCCTTTAACATTGCAACTGAAGGCAAAGCAATAGAGCATCAGTGCAACGTGAGTCCTCTTTGACAACTTTGTCAGCGCCTCCAAAACCACTGTCTGCCAAAACTGTTGCAAAATAGAGGACAGCAGATCAACCAGACAGGCGGGCATGCTGGTGAGAAGCCCTTTGGTGTGGTTTTGTCAGCTGCTGCCCTCATGTAACGCACAGCAAACACCCCTTTGTTTCAACACATGTGCATTTGCGTTGTGTATACTGTTCTACAGGAGCTGGCAAGCGCGTTCACCACGTGGTGTTGCCCCACTGATGAAAGCATGGAAGCTCCAGGAGGGAAAGGTAAACACATCTGCCTTGGCAGTGGCACGACCGATCTGTCATGCATGATGGGAGACGAGAGGAATAGAACAAAACAGCAGGCGGTGTCTGAAACACCTCTTACTTAGCAAAGACTATCAGTTTCGTCCTGCTTATTGATCCATAGAGCTGGGTTTGCAGCAGGTCTACTGGGACATTTTAGCCTAATTTCAGTGATAGTCTCAGCCCTCTGGTGCTCATCAAACACCCTGAAATCAAGTCATTACTTGCCTACAGAATATGAAGAAATTTGCAGAGTATGATAAAGCTGTTTTCCAATATGAACATCTGTCAGGCAGGACAGAATGATTTGCAAAATACATAGCCTGACATTTCTGCAGAAAGATCAATAAAACAGGTGAGCTATTCTTGTATTTCCTTTCAATTGATACTACTTGAACTGCCAAACACACTGCCACACTTTTGATTACTTTTGTGCTAAAGCCATGAACCCACAAAAACAGAATGAATACAGTTTATTAAGGGGATTATGTGCTATATATGCTTTACTTGAATATGTTATTTGTACATGTTCTTCTCTTTTTCTTGCTTTATCTTGAACCAGTGGGAGCTGAACCATAAATGAGATTACTTGCACATTAAAGCCAGAATGAGTGGGTTCACCCTGTGGGCCACGTTCACTGTAGTGTGGAGAAATCTTAAGACAAATCTTCTCAGAAAAGAAGGAAATTATGATTGTGTTGCAAACCTGCTTCTTCATCCATTAAAAATATATAGAATTTATGGAAGAATTGTTGTTCTCTGTTTGGGTATGTAATGATTTCTTGGGACTCAAAGGGAAATATACTGTATATATATACAGTGAATTTAAACATTAAAATAGGCTTTTCTTCTGCCGTGTGAATGTACTATTATTAAATTCATCCACTACATAATATCTGATGACAGATCATCTCACCATATTTGTCTTTCCTGAGGTCCAATCATAAGATGGAGCACTTAAACGAGCCATTTCTAGCTTTTTTTTTCATGAAATAACACCTTTTTTTAAATTGAAAATCAGAAAAAAAAGTCAATTTATGACTCACTGGGAAAATGACTTTGTCTTTAAACTCATAAGTTCTTCCCCATTATATAAAAGTTTACTCTAGAAAAATTGCTCTCTTCAGCGAAAAAAGCAGAAAATACATTATACTGACTATAAGCAATGAACGTGATCAGTAATCAAAGCATGCAGCGTCATGTGATTAAATCTGCTTCTCAACCTCCAACAATGCAAAAACATCTTGTGTACTGTACAGTATTATCTAATTTGCACATATTGTGGTATATGCTGTTTATCTGTCACATATTCTAATATGTAAAATTGATCTGCTTGTCAAATTTCAGCCTTTATATGAAATTATGAAAATATTTCAGCATCAAACCAATCCAATATAAACACCCTGCTCCTCTCTACACTTCACTCAGAGATATTAGTCATCTGTACCACCCTCTAATAAGGAACACTTTATGTGTAAAGAAAGGCTTGATTACTGGTTAGTAAATAAATCAGTTACTACTTTATAGATCAGTTATGAGCGTTATAACAAGAACAGCTTTTGGGTTGCCAGGTTGTGGCTGGTGTTTATCCTCTTTGCTTTGTCTTTTTAGCTCTTTAATTCATCATGACGACCCCTCCAATGGACAGTTTGACCTCTGACCTTCTGGAAAATGGGCTGCAGGGCATCTGAACCCCAATGTATTTATGAACAACCTATCAATATTTACAGCCTTGATGGATCACTACAAACCATTTATTAATGACTTATTAACATTTATACAGCAGTTGCAGATGACTTACTAACTTTTGCCGATGCCATATTGGAAAGTGAGAAATTCTTGGCCCCTTAATGACTCCACAGCAGTGGTGGAAGTAACAAATTACAAGTACTGAATTTTTAAGTATCTGTGGTTTACTGGAGTATTTCCATTTTATGCTACTTTACTTCTACTCTACTATATTTGAGAGGGAAATATTATACTTTTTTTACACATTTATCTGACAGTATAGTCACAAGTTACTTTTCAAATTAAGATTGTACATATAAGACATATAATCAATAAAATATGCTGATTGTTATAGATTAAACTATCCGAAGGTATATAAATGAATTAAAAATAGCTCTACCTTGACCTACCAGGACACTGTTAACACTTTTTTTTTTGTTCTGCAAAGTTTACAGCAATTAATCAGATGAGATATATTGTGTTATGAAGACATTTGGGCTTGAGGGAGACACTTCAGGAGAAAAGTGCCCAAAATGCAATCAGTACATTCTCTAATTAGTCACAAAAAAAAACCTTTCCACTCAAGCAAAGGATCTGGGTACTTCTTTTACCCAACCTGGCAACCCAAAACATATTAATGGCTTATATCTGATACATTTAGCATTAGTAAATGATGCATTAGCCATTAATAAAGCCACTAGTAACAGCTCTATCTCATTCATGTCCCATTAAGTGCAAGGACCCATTGCCAATTTTAGAAGTTTTGATGATTAAGGTTAATGAACTTTTTACAATAAACCGCTGAAGATACTACTCAGTCTAATCTCCCTCTTCTTTCCACTCGCCTTTGTCTCATCATGCTTACATTCACCTCTGATTGTAAGACAGGAACACAGCTTCAAAACAGATAAGCAACATATTGGTTTTCTGTCATACCTTTGGCTTTAAGAACAATGCAGTCAGCTCGTAAAAAGTGGCTCCAGGGCCGTCCTAATATGGATCTGGTGATACAAAAACACTTCCGCACATACCCTAACAGTAATTCATGGCTACACTTAACTCCCACGAATATGGATTCAAGCAAAAAAACAGGCTTATAGCGGCTGTAAGGACTCCGCGTGCGCTATGAACGTGCAACCATCCACCCATGTGCACCTGTCCGACCTGGACTGCAGCACTGAGCGGGACAACAGCACCGCGCGCTCTTTAATCACCTTCACCTGAGTACAGATAAATGTATAGAGAGAGAGAGAGTGTGTGTGTGTGTGTAGGAAAAGTGGAAGGAACACGTTAACGCAGCCAGCGGCTCCAGTAAAGGGGAAAAGCAATAAAGCGGTAGAGACGGACTCACCTGCCTGTTTCCTGGAGAGTCCACAAAAATCCTCTGAGTCGTCCTCTCCGCGGCGAAACAGCGAGCTCCTCTGCTGCTGCTGCAGTTACCCAATGCTCACACACAACCAAGTCTCCCCCCACCCCCGTCGCACACACACACACACACACACACACACACAGGATTCATAGCCCAGTCGACCTGTCTTATCTTGACCACCCAGTTTCCTCGTGTACCTTTTAGTTGTTTTGATACATAGTGTTTTATTATAGAGATTTTTTAATTGATTAGAAGAATACCTTTTAACTATGTCCTGGTTAGATTATTATCAATTATAGGCTTTAATATTCTGTAAGGATGTGTTGTGCATGTTATTTGTACAGAAAGCTGTTAAGTCCACATAGAAATATAACTGAAACATTTTACTTGTGCCTTTCTTTATGAGTAGGCCTATTACATAAATGTTATTGTTTCTTAACATTGCCTGACAACTGTACTAAATACTTTCTTAGCATGTATTGTAATGTGTACAACTGTCTGTAAATACAGTCTGAATAGTATCCGTGATCTGTGCCTCGTGAGTGACCCCTGCTGGAGAAGAGATGGAAAGACAAGAATTCAAGTTCAGTCTTTTTCCTGTTCCCTCTTCCATGCTCTTAATGGAAATTCGCCTATTTATATAGATGTTTTAGGACAGTGGGTTAAATTACATGTGCCATATACGAGTATGTATCTATATAATTCAATATACCCACATCTAATAGTTCACAGATTGTCACAAACAGGGTAATTCCTAAAGTTCTTTCTCAAAGCACAAGCTCTTTTCCTATGTTTGTTCTCACCTACTCTTTCTTTATTCCTATTGAAATGTAATAATAGAGGGAGATACATGGACTAGAATATATTCAGATGGGCAAACACTCAACACTCCAGAGCTGCTTGACATTAACACTGTGCCTGATATAGAGATAGAAACCAAAAACAAAGGTATTTTTTTTATGTATTAAGTTGGAACTTTACTAGTTAAACAGGCTAAATCTGAGTTCTACAGCAGTATGTGACTCTGTTGAAGAGTAAAGTTGTTTGTAAAAGAAATACTGGGATTTAATTGTGCAAACATACAGCCTTTAAAATGTAGTGGTTGATGTAAAACTATTAACATTTAAATTAGTTTCAGGGGTATATTGTTTACACTTTAAAATGGCAATGTATAGTGCAATAGTGATACTAAAATACACAAATTAATGAATACACGATTTATTTAGAAATATACTATATGTATTTTAGAGACAAAGTAACCCAAAACATTAAAAAATAATCAGATTACATCTTTGCGTATTTCCATGGATTTTATTTATTCATAAGCAGGTGATTAATATTCTTAAGCAAACTTTCCTTCCCCTTTTTGCTTTAAACTACTAAATCAGACATATCCAGACTTTGCATAAGGAATTATACTGTACTTAATAATATCTATGCAAAAAGACTGTGAATGGGGCCAAATGCTTCTTTCTTTCTTTCTTTCATTCTTTCTTTCTTTCTGCAAAATAGTTCCCTTATGGAGTAATTGTTTGCTGGGGGGATCTGCAATCCATAGATGGTTGAAGATGACTGCCCATGTACCTCTTCCACACACACACAGATGTATTTCATTTCTTTATGGAATCAAACAGATCACAATAAAGGGGCATGAGCAAACCAGAGGGCCACTTAGGCCAAAGGTTCCAAACCTTTTCAGCTTCTAACCTCTTAAAATGGCTTATGACCCCCCATCACAAGTTACGGCCTTGATGTGGACACGAGAGTGATATTTTCCTCCCGAGATTGTTTAATTTGAAGGATTTTAGAGGCATGAAGAAAGTAAAAATATCCAGCAATTTATATAAGAAAATCCTCTTGGATACCTCAGATTCATTCTAGGACCCCTTGGGGAGTGAGGGGAATCCCAGACCAGACCCAAAAGTAACAACTCATAATTTATTTGTTGATTATATTTTCTATTATTTATCTGAATCTGGAAAGCAACTGGTAACTAAAGTTATCAAATACTTGTAGTGGAGTACAAAGTATATCTCCCTCTGAAATGCAGGTTTGGAGTAGGACTACAAAGTAACAGAAAATGAAAATAGTCAAGTAAAGTACAAGTACTTACTTCCCACCACTGACTGTGAGTGAAAACTGATCACCAATCCAGCACGTTATATATAGCTGACCTATGGCTGACCTACCACATGCAAATAGCCTGGGGTAACTGCTTCTGGTAACATTTGCACTGGGTGGCACTGTAACTCATATCTATTTGTGTGTCCTGATGGGGAGAGAGAGCAGTGGGCAGAGTCACATGCTACAAGTTCCTAGCCAGAATCAAACCTGGGACACAGCGTTTACATGGTGTGTTTCTTAGGAGCAGAACTGTTGTTGAACAAACAGGAAAACATGCTTGTAGGTGTGTTATTGACTGATTATATAGTTGTCTTCTGTAGACTGAAATGTAGATCAACAAGTCGTGCATCTTAAAATTCTGCCCAAAAGGACACACGTGACCATTAGATGGTCCCAAATACACAACTCACAAGACTTCTGCTCAGGTAGTAATGGCTAATATATGGCTACTGTACCCATTCATCCATCCTTTAAACATAAACCATTCATCAGCACACACACACACACACACACACACACATTCAAATACATGCATAGGATATATTGTTTATATATAATTAATATTATATCAATCTTAATGTTGTGTTAATGTTCATATTACATATTATTGTGCACTGTCCAAATATTTGGACAAAGTGTATTTTGATGCTTTGGCAACATTGTTTTTGTAACTTTGATGTCAATAAAGTTAAATAAATTGAATTGAATTGAGTGTGAGCTAATTGGGATGAGAGTTCAAGTCAAGTGAACCGGCAGACTGGACCTTTAAAGCCTCTTAACGCAGGTGGTGTGTGTGTGTGTGTGTGTGTGTGTGTGTGTGTGTGTGTGTGTGTGTGTGTGTGTGTGTGTGTGTGCGCACGTACGTACGTGTCTACGTGTGTACAGTCGTCGCGGATGTGTAGCTGTCATGACGTGGTATGTCTGCCGTCCAGTGATCGAGACACAGCCGCTGCTGACTAGAAGAGGAACCAGCTGAGCCAACAAGTTAGCTTCCCTCCGAGCCGGACACGACTTATTTCTTTTCCGCTGAACAGCTCTTTTGTTGGTACGTAACATCTCTTTGCTGTTATCACTTTACTAGCTAGTTGTAAATGGGCTTATCCCCAGATAGCAGGCAGTCTGTTACCGTTACCGTTAACCAGTTAAGCTAATGCTAGCATTTAACTAAGGCTAGCTAGTGCTAACCATTAGCGGTGGTTGCCAACATTCCCCAGCCCAATAATAGATTGTCGTACAAGATAGCAATCGATCTTACCAGCTGCCATTGGCACACACAGCAGACTACATAACATGTGAGGCGTTAGTTGTAGGTTTAATGGTCGAATATGACAGTAACGCTAGTCCAAGCGTTTTAAGTAGGTAGCTAGCTAGCTAACTAGCTACCTGGTATAGTGGATAAATAATTATAATAATTAGTTTGATGATATCTCGTTTTTCAAGACAAGCAACGCCACCTGTTCCTCAACTGTGTGCAGGGTGCTTAGCAGCCTAAGTTAGACACTGCTAGTCAAAGACTTACTTTTTTTGTGTTTTTCCTTTTTTATTTTATGGCTACATGACTGTTCCAGCTTGTTTTAAGACGCTATGAATGCTTAACGTTACATGCTTGTTACCTGGAGCAATTTTAAAACCCCGCTAACTAACACTGGTAGTGTTTGTATGTTGTGCCAGGATCGTTGTACCCAGCTTCTATATTATCAACCACATGTATTAATTTAAAATGTCCGCAGCAAGTGATACATGATGATGGATGCCCCTTTTGTCGTGTTCTGCTTTGTCACCAGCTCATTCACCATGTTTGGCCATGGTATCTTTTGGCTGTCATAGTGAATACAACAGGTTGATCACAGAGTCCCTGCCAAGAAACCTCTCCACAGGTGGGAACAGCTCTGAATCTGCTGTGGCTGAGAGGATATGAATTGGATATGTGTAGATCCACGTCCCGCTCTGTTACCAAGTAGACAAGTCTGATTTAGTTAGATATGTGTGAGAGATGTGATACAGTGCAGCCAGCTGAGAGTCATACTGCTTCACTGCTTGGATCTGATAGGAACAGAGTTGGAAAGCTTTTTGTTGCACTCCAAGGAGGTTGCTTTGGCCAGGTTTGCTATCTCACTGAGGTCCTGATATGTTTTGCAGCTTTGCTTAGACACTACATTGTGGTTGGATCCGTCAGAAAGTATCACATTGCCTTGAGAAACTGTTATTGTGAGCTATTATATGGCTTTCCCCATTGAACATGTGAGAGGATGTTGGTAGATCAGGGCAAGTCTAAGCTTGTGGGAGTCAGGTGTGAAGTAGGAGCCTGTTGGCGTTTCTAACTGAATTCTTCTCCCGAGGGTGCTACGTGTGAGACTGCACCAGGGGCTTCAAAGGGGAAGCGAAACAATGCAAGTTGGTAACCAAACCGATGCTGGATTTGCATTCATTGTGGGGAACTCTGTCTTTAGTTGGTGTGACAAAAGACAGTAATTCACAAGGAGATGTGGCATGGAGTCAACATTATGTGCTTTTCAAGCCAGCACTTTCTTTGTCTTTAAAAAAAATCTTGATATTGTACCCTTAGCATTCACAGTAGGTGTAAATTGTGTAGTGTAGCACATTTAAAACACCGTCAGAATGCAATTTTGAATGTGACACTTGAGGACAATAAAGCACAGCAAGAGCACTTGGCCTGAAAAGAAGGACTGAGTATCATATGACTTTCCTTTTGTTGTTTCACTGTGAAGAACACCAGCTTTTTATGGGGACACCAGGACAGTGAGGTGGGGCATCAAGAGGAGTGGTCATAAAAATAACTGAGTAAAATTACAGTTTTACGCACACGCACACACACACACACACACATACACACACACACACACACACACACACACACACACCACAGCTGGGCGTGGGCCAGAGGAGAAAGGAACTGTGGCTCACAGCCTAACTAACTTTAATGAGTACTTACTGTACCATTGCTATGAAAATAGCTCCCTTTTGGTCTGCTCAAACTCTGTGCAGAGACAGAGGCATTTTAATATTATTTTGTGTTGTTCATGCTTAGATTTAACCCTGAGATGTTGCAGTAACTTCCAGTAATAATCAGAAACATCTTTAGCATATTCGCATGTAGAGGGCTCAATTATACTACATGCCTTTTTGCTTCAGCTTGGGAGAATATTTTCTTCCTTTGTCTACTGAAAAATAAGTTTAACAATGTTTCTGTCATGTCCCAATGGGTTTATCCACATGCACTGTGTTTTTGCAGGCTATGATGAGGTGGTGACCCTGGGTCAGCCAGGCCGTGAAATGATTGCAGCTTGGCACAGAGGAAAGCCGGAGCAGAGTGACTGAGAAAGAAGAATGGGCAGGAGCGCCTGGGGCTGCTGGCAAGGCATCGTCTCTACTGCAGTGCTCTACGGCTCTTTGGCCTTGTTTACCTCCATCCTCCACAATGTGTTCCTCCTTTACTATGTGGAAACATTTGTGTCCATCTACAAGATTGATAAAATCTCCTTCTGGGTGGGAGAGGTGAGTGACAAGAGACCTGGGTCTGCAGCTGTATGTCACTTAAACACGTTATCTAAATTTTGACTTGGAGTCCAGGCTTGAAATGTAGCCCTAATTTACCAGTCCAGTGTTGCTGTGTGTCAGCAGTGGTTTTTAAGCCTGTATGTCAGGCCTGCTTACCAGTTTGGTAGGTGGCCACCAGGTTCAGCCACAGTTTTCTATCTTTTAAAACCATTCGGGCTGAAAAAAATTTAATGAGGCTGGACACTACAGAAAAAAAAAACGTCTTCTAGTGAACTACTGAAGTCATCCTCTACATAAGTATCACAGTTATTTAGATCCACAGTCATCCCACATGAGTTCTTCTAATTCTTAGAAGCTTGATATCATGTTCTAACTAATTGATTAGCCATCATCATCCTTTAATTGTTGATTTTTACAAAGCATTATTGTCTTCTTATCTGCCGCCTCTGCTGCTCCACAGGCAGTGTTTCTTATATGGAACAGTCTGAATGATCCTTTCTTCGGCTGGCTGAGTGATCGCTCCTTCCTCAGCTCTCCTCAGTAAGTTCGTCCTCCTTTTTCTCAGAGAAAACACTGTGGCAAATGTTTCCACCCAAGTAAACATTTAAAACACTGCAAAAACCAGCTGCCTCCAACAATTTCTTCAGGCTTCCTAAACATGGATGTGATACAACAGACAACATGTCAACAAGAATAAGAAGTTATTATTAGCTGGTAATTGTCTTTGCAAATTGCCATTATTTAATGCTGTCCCAAAGCAAAGAAAAAGTCGAAATATATATTTTTGTCAAGTTGCAAGATGCATTACCAAAATATGTCAGTTCCTTTAAGAAGATACAATAACCAGTGCTTTAGCTTATCTCAAGATATATAATGTCAGATATATAAGCAATAAAAAGTAGGTTCGTTCTGAGGATGTTTTTTTTTTTTCTTTCAATTACGCATCCTCTCTTTTAAAAGAGTTAATAAAGCAACAGTCTCTTTCTCATTTCCCTGTGAAGAGAGAGAAGTAACAGTTGACTTGACTTAATATCAGCATCATGTAGTTCCTGTGATGTGTATCAACGCAGCCCATCTATCAGCCGAGAGATGATGATTCAAAAGCATAAATGTCGATTTTCTGCTCATGTATGTTTTTCACACACAGTGTAACATAATGGCAAAAAAGTAATTTTTGAAACTCAGAGCGACATTTCCATAGATTATATTTGTATTTAGACACATACTGGATCTTTGTGGAACATGATCCTGAAATGTAGGAAATCATCTTCTTCATTCTGACGTCCAGTCGCTCCTGGCTTTCCCACACACATTGCCCAACAACTTCTCTGAACTTCATTTATTCACCCAGCATAAACCCTTTTATCAGCTAGAGTAATGCTCATGAAGCTATGTAAACAGATCATCAGAACAAGAATTGTCATTGACATAAGGCTGCCGTCTGTGTTTGCATTATGTTTTGATTACGCAAACTGTGACTCTGTGTTGTCATAAGGTGGCGGTGACATAGCCAAGTTGATCATGTATCTGAAGAAAGAGTTTGTTATCTGCAAACTGATTGTCTGGGTGTTGTACAGCAGGGGCGTGCACCATTTCCCCTTTTATTTTGTCCTTTTTATGATGATGTTTTTTATATTTTATTGTGTCCATGGTGTATTTCAGATTCTGTATTTATATAGGTGGTTATACAGTATAACATCAGCCATGCTAATGTGCGTAGTTTGGAGCATTTTTTTTATTCTCAGCCGTCATCCTTAGTTTATTCTGGAAACAAAAAGGTATCCATAGTTAATGACAAACTGTGACAGGACAAAGAATGATGTAGTCCTGTGAGCAGTCTGTAATATAGCTTACGTGTGGTAAAGAAGTTAGTCACAAACCTTTCTATTGCCCACATTGAAAGAAGTGGTCTGACTAAAACGAAACTATGAACTGAAATTTTGCCACTACAAATAGCTTCTGACTATTAAAAGTAGGTCCTTTGGTCTGTATTTGACTCTGTGTCAAAATGTCAGTCTCGTTGCACCAGAGAAGTCACTTGCTGATCAGAAAACTTGTGTTTTTATCTAATTACTGCAGCTTTTTTTTATCTCCCATTTTTGTTTGTTTTTCCACCCAGGTCCGGCTCTCAGATCACAACTCCAGAGGTGGTGCTGAAGCGCCTGAAGGCCCTCTCCACAAATGGCCCTCTCTTCGCTCTGTCCTTCCTGGCCTTCTGGGTGGCGTGGGCCAGACCAGGACTGCAGTTCCTGCTGTGCCTGTGCCTGTACGATGGTTTTCTCACTATGGTGGACCTCCACCACAGCGCCCTGCTGGCTGACCTCGCTGTGTCCGCCACCGATCGCACGCGCCTCAACTTCCACTGCTCTGTGTTCAGCGCTTTGGGCTCATTGTCCGTATTTCTGTCTTACTCCTTCTGGGACAAAGAGGATTTCTACTCCTTCCGTCTCTTCTGTGTGACCCTGGCAGCTTTTTCCATCTTGGGCTTTTTCTTAGTGTCTCGCTTGCTACGGCATCGTTTCCAAAAGGAAGTCCTTCTAAGACAGGATGAGGCACAGACACTCAAAGAGTAAGGATTTTCTAAACATTTGTAAATTCTCAATAACTTTGTTTGAGATGTTTTTGGACTGTGGTGTTGTTTTTCCTCTCCATCTCACTCCTCTCTTGGTTTTCTGTCCCAGGCTGAGTGTTGGCCACGCTCCACTTACCCACCCAGAAAAACCTGTTACCATTGGGCAGTACCTCAAGCAGCTCTCCAAACACAAGAACTTCATGTGGTTTGTGTCAATGAACCTTGTTCAGGTAAGATATGAATCACATTGGATGTGCTACAAGAGACCTGATAAAAATGTCCATCTAACAAGTGAAAAAAGAAATTCGATTTACAGGTGGATTATATTGGACAAAATTAACATTGTGCTTGTTATCACAGCAGTCTCATATTATATAGATATGGTACAGCAGTTATTATAGTATTAAAAAGAACAACGTAAAAAGTAAAACTCATGTTTACCCTATTGAGTCAGCTGTTCTAGTTTTTTAAATCCCATAATATGTTCTTATAGTTTGCTAAAATTGAACTAATTACTTATTTAATTAGTTTATCTGGGCCTTTATCTTAAGAGACTACACTATCACTATTTTAGAAAATCCTTATTTTGTCATGTGTCCTTAGTTTTGTTTCATTTTAACATTCAGTTTTTTTCCTACTCAGTAACATTCTGTTGTTGTCTCTGCGTCCCCTTCAGGTGTTTCACTGCCATTTCAACAGCAACTTCTTCCCTCTTTTCCTGGAACATCTCCTGTCTGACAGTATTTCTGCCTCTACAGGTTCAATCTTGCTCGGTAAGATCCCTTTAAGAGACAGGAAACCACTCACACATTCAATTCTTTAAAAGATTAAGAAAATCACAAATGATGTTGTTGAAATTACTGTGATTTTTAAAAATATATATATTTTATACTGGGTTTGACTGTTATGTGATGAAAGTTATACTGTATGGAAAACACACTGCCATTACTGGCAGCATGCAAGCCAGTGGCATACAAGCTTTTTTTATATCACAAGCACATTTTAGCTGCCAGTAATTAGATGAACATGTGGATGCAGCCCAAAAATCATCATCCTAGATTTAAAGATCAGGAAGATCTCAGAAACCTAGTGAAGTGGTGTTCTGAAAAATGTCTCCTTAATTGTTAGGAACCAATCTAATTGTGTTTTTCTATTAATTTGCTATCTGTCTTTTTTTTTTTTTTTTACAATTCTTTCTGCTGTTAAGTCTTTTTTTTTTTAATGCAGCTCTGCTTCTGCTCCCACGCAGGGATCTCTTACATTGCCCCCCACCTGAACAACTTGTATTTCCTGACACTGTGCCAGCGCTACGGGGTTTACCAGGTTATCCGCTGGCTATTTATGTTCAAACTGGGACTTAGTGTGGCTATGCTGCTGGCAGGGGCTGACCACATTTATCTGCTGTGCATCTTCATTGCTAGGTATGGCCACGCACACACATCAATGCACGCATCAGGGATCCGATGTGTGACAGCTTGTACTTTTTTTGGCTTGTTTTGTTTAAGGTTCAAGCTGAGTGCACAACAACACAGCAACACATATCAAGGACAAGTAGAATCGCTCTGTGCCTAGGACTCTTTCTGTCACAGCCACAGTTAACTCAACATTCAGTACATGCTGTATCCAAATATTGTGTTAACTTCTCCTGGGAAAATGTCGGTTTTGCTCCAGTTTGTGCCTCTGTCACTCAGAATGAGCAAGAGTGCTTTATTCATATAGCACAAAATAATTTGTCTCAAAGGGCTTTAAAATCTGTACAAAACATACAACACTCTAGACCCTCGTTTTGGATAAGGAAAAGCCCCCCAAAATACCCTTAAAAAAATAAAAATA